>JAQZBX010046723.1:0-20690 GCA_029593785.1 Cabassous unicinctus | reverse complement strand
ATATTGAACAAAGTAGGGTAGAATCACCTAAAATTAAATAATCCAAATTCAAATATGAAATACAGAATTAGGAGTTTCTTGAAGTAGCTAAAACAGTATCATCAAATGTCATGGGAACTCAAAACATTTAAGTGATTTGGCTTTTTCATTTATAGACAAATAAGATGGGGATTTAGAAAGAGCCGGAAGATATAAGAGCTATTTTTTTTATTCTGTCTGAAAACTTTGCATGCAACCATACATAGTGGAAGATTGCAAAACACACAATCACCCTGTGGGAGAGAACAAGTCCTGCCTTCTAGCAGTCTGTCCCCAGTACCTTCTATTCTGCTTTCTCAGATGGAAGGTCCTGGATAGTACAAACCAGATCAAAAACAAGAGAAAGCGGCAGAATCTTCATTTTGTTGATTTCATTGGTGGTTGTCAATCCCACTTCTGGAGTGATGGAGACCGAGCTACTTGCTAGCGAAAATCTGAATTTGTACCTTATTCATCTGTTGGCATGACATGTATCTATCATTGATCATAGGTCTGTGGTTATTCTTAACTCTTCCCATAACATCCTGGTTGGTAGTGATGGGCTCTTCATGACTATTTTATTTGACTAATGAGATTAGTTTCAAGAGAAGCTTAACCTGGCTGGGTACTGACATTTACTGTAACAGCACATTGCATCAGCAATATTTCAAGGTCAGTAATATTTATTTTCTCTAATATCCTGAGTTCAGAAATGGGTTTGCCTACAAGACAAGTTCTGGACCCCTACATTATTTCTTTCACTGAGGAGTTACATTCAAACTAACATTCTATAGTAACTGTTACTCCCTGGTTTACCAAAATTAAATGTGGCACATAAACCATGAATCATAACTTTCAAGACGTCCATCAGGGTGGTCTATATTTAAATCTTTTTTTTTAAGATTATTTTCCCCACCCCCTCATTGTTTGCACCTGCTGTGCCTGTTTGTTGTCTTTGTGTCTTTAGGAGGCACTGGGAACTGAACCACAGGACCTCCGATGTGGGAGGGAGGTGCTTAATTGTTTGAGCCAACTCTGTTCCCTGCTTTGTTGTGTCTCTCATGTTTTACTTCTTGTGTCTCTTGTGTCAGCTCGCCACACCTGCCCATCACGCCAGCTCACTGTTTTCTTTAGGAGGCATGGGGAACCGACCCACGGACCTCCCATGTGGTAGGCAGGAGCTCAATCGCTTGAGCCACATCCGCTTCCTATATTTAAATCTAACAAGACATTTTCAACAGGTACACACTCTTAACTCTTACACTTCTATGGAATAACTCACAAACTCATCTCTTCAGTTTTGTTTACTTATGAGTCTACAACTAAATGTTCTTGATTTTCCCTTTTTACATGCCTGCCTTATTTATCACTCCAAATATTATGACATATGTTCCTTCCACTCATCCTTTTTAACTTTCCATGTGGTACCAACCTAGATTCCATCTGTAGATTTCCTAAGTGCATCCAGGCAGGTTGTCTGTTTCTCTAAGGCTCAGCTATCTCGAGGACATGATATTTACCATCCTCGCTTCCCCCAACAGTCTTGGTAATCCTGTGAGTGAGATAACCATTCTTGGAAAAGAACCTATTCTTTTTTGGAGACAAAGTAGAAAATCTATTCATTTCTATTGTTTTGCTTTTCTAATAAATTTATTAAAAACTAATTTTAAGCTACTATATATATTGAGTTTATTGCAGACCCCAGAGAATTATGTTCTTAAATTGTTCCCTGGCTGCTGCTGTGAATCTATTGAAGATGGGACCCTCTGATTAGAATCTATTCAGAGACGGTCCATTTGATTCAATTACTTCAGTAAGGAATAGGACCAGGTTGGTCTGAATCCCCTTTTTGGAGTTCTTTATTAATGGGATGAATATACAGAGATATATGGGTGTAGAAACACTGAGAACCCTCCAGAAGCTGGGAGAGAAGGCTCTGGGAGCCAGAAGCTGAAAGCGATTAGGAGGGGACATTGTGATGCCACCGTGTGCCATAGGAGAGAGGAATCTAGGACTGCCAGCAGCTGGTCCTGTGGGAGAAAATCATTGCCTGATGAAGCCTTGATTTGGCATTTTCACAGCCTTGGAACTGTCAGTAAATCCCCATTGCAAAAGCCAATGCATTTCTGGTATATTGCATCAGCAGGCTTTAGCACAAAGCTCAACCTGTTTTCTGAGTCTGCCATGGTGCTGGTTAGTCAAACGGATTTCTCTGTCCAGGTTCTTACCCTGCAATGTTTTAATACCAAATTTGGGACAGGAGTTCAGAAACGAATAGGGTTCAGTGCTCTATTGGAAACAATTTTACCAGAGAACATTTGGCAACGTCTTGAGGTATGTTTGTCAAAACTGGGGCTTGTGTGTGCATTGCTACCATCTGGTTATCAGAATCGGGGAGAGGGAGCTCTACTGTACTGAAGAGAGTTGGGGGTGCTGGTAGACCTCCTCCAATGCACAACACAGCCCTACACACATACCACAAGGAGTGCCACACTTCAAGAGGGCTGAAGATGAGAAGTGCTGGTTTTATATGTGAGCATGATCATCTCACACTGAGTCCAAACCCACATCCCTACACTGTCCTGCAGCTTCTTCCAAGTTTTGCTTGTCCTTACACTTTTCTCCAACTACTCTACCTCTTTCTTCCTCTCTTCTGGCCCCACTAGGCTTGTTTCAACATAATCACGTTTGTGTTTTGTTCCCACAAATACTCTTTTCTCTTTATCTTCCCCTTATAGACCTTCTCTGTCCCCTAGAGAATATATTTAAAGGAGGGATTTGTATATTTTTAGATATAGATGACTTTCCCCACAGAGAAAAATGTTATCTTGTATGTATTAAAGAAATTTATTTAACACTTAGAAATCCAGTGATGCCATCAGGAAATAACTAGGGGAGATGAAATGGGGAAAGGAATGTGTCTCCCAGGAGAGAAAGTCAATCCTACACAGGAACAATGAATACTTTCTTCTTATTGATGATTCTGAATCAACGGAGAAGTGCAGGTTTCAGTTTCTTGATGTCTGTCTTGCAAAGCAGAGTGAAAACAGGATAAAATGTTTAGTTGAGTTAACTCATTAACAGCCTGATGGGGTGAGATAAGTAGTGGTTCAGGGGTAGAAAATGGGGATTTAGTACTTATTTGTACAAAATTTCTATTTAGGTTGATTGTAAAGGTTTGTGTATGGATTGTGGTAATGGCAGCACATTATAGTGAGTGTGATTAACGGCTCTGAATAATAAATGAATGTTATTGAAAAAGGAAATTTTAGGTCCTATATATGGTAATAGAATAACAAAACATAGGACTGTATAATACAGTGAACTGTAGTGTAAAAAAGAAACTATACTTGATAATTCAAGAATAAAGATGTTCTTTCATAAATTACAACAAATGTACCACACTAACACAAAGTGTGAAAATAGGTTCGAATATGGGGAAAAAAATACACCTTAGGTAAACCATGGACTCCAGCTAACAGCACAATTTTATATTCTTTCATCAATTGTACCAAACCTACCACATTAGTGCAAAGTGCAAACAATAGGGGGTATATGAGAATGCTGTAATTTTTCCATGATTGTTACTTCAATCAATTTCTAATTCTAAAAATTGTTTTTAAAGTCAGAAGAGTTCATGGATTGGAGAAGCTGTTAAGATCCTCATACGTTGGTATCATCACACATTTTTTGGTTACTTCAATATAAGATTTTAACCCAAGAGTTTGGTGATTTTGTTGCTTTCATTTTTTTCGCTCCATTTTCAATTTTACCAACAGGAAGTAATTCATCCTTAACCATAGATCAGTGTCTCTTTATGAGGATATCTTCCTTTAAGAAGGGTAAAAGTCACACTCCTATTTTCCCATTAATAAGATGACTTCATTAATTGTAATGCATGTGTAAGAGTAATTGGGATGCCATCATGTAATTTTCATAATCATGTAAAATGGGAAAGTGTGTTTGTAGGAATGAAAACTTCTCCTAAGCCTAATTCTCCAGGATAAGTGGTACTTGGACAAAGGCAAGTCTGGGCTGATTGAACAATATCGTGTTTTGAATGCTTGCCTCCGGAACTGCTTTGCCAGTGTACATGTACTCAGCTTCTGTTACTTATACCTAAATCATCGCTGTGCATTGTAATACTATGTCACTACAGCTGCTTCTGCCCTCATTTCCTCAACCAATATGGCCCTGGAACATACCACTAGAAACAAAGCTATCTGACATAGAGAAAATATCCTCCAGCGGCATAATTTCTGTTATTGGAAGAAGAAATTAAGTGGCTTTAAAAAATATATGGCACCTGTCCAGTCACAATATTTGCTTATTAGATTATATAGTGGTTGGGATAAGAGGAAAGTTTAACTTACTGACAAAATACATAACAGGCCTCAAAGTCACTGCTTCCAATCACCTAATAATTGGAGTTCTTAGGACAAATGTCTGTGAAAAAATAGGGACAGGGAAAAATGCAAGTGATCAGTACAGATTTTTTTTTTTTACAGAGAATGAGTTCTGGAAAAAGAATTAGAGATAAATGTTTACTGATAGTATATTTATTTATATATCAGCCATTCAAGAAAAAGTATAGTCACATTACCTGTTTCAGTGAGATTTATGATATTTTCTTCCAGAATCAAAAATCCGTAGTGTACCATTTGAACATATTAATGAATTCATCACCAATATGTTTTCCTATGCCTGAAAATCATTATGCAAAAGTAAGGTTGTTGTACATTAAGATCCAGAAGAAATTCTAAGTAGCTAAGTGACATGACTGAATTTCAGAATCAAGTCTTCATGTGGAAGAACGCAACATTATCTAAATATTTAACAAATATTATTCCACAAATCTCAATGAAAAACACAATCCAACTCTGTAAACTTTTACCTGCCCACGTCATCTGCAGGCCTACAAATATATATCAAGAACTCTACGAACTTTGGTCCCATCTTCTGGAATTTCTAGTTTTTTTTCACTCTTTTTACTTGCTGGAATCTGGACCTGATATTCATGCCTTCTTCTGGATCCAAGTATACTGGGATATATTTCTATGCTTTGGCAGGAACTGCAGCAGCTCACTTGTTACTGTTATAATTACTTTAGCTTCTTTGCTTTCCTTTAATTGATATTGCAGCTGTTAAAACTTATGTTAACTGGGTGACTTATACTTATTTGCAGTGGCTATTTTAGCTTATCAGTGTGTATGCGTCAGGCAATGAGCCCTTGCCCAGTAACAGAAATGCTTATCAGAGACAACTTATTCTTATTAGCAAATCATATTCCTTGTTCTCAAATTCATGTTCTTGCAGATTTGGACCTCATATCACGGAATACAGCTCACTTCTCAGTGGTTTTATCGTTGTTTGGGGTTCAAAAATGTCAATGTATATGAGATTGATGGATTGAAGGCTAAAAATTATGAAGGTTTCATTGAAACCCTGGAATCTAATTTAAAAACTGCCATAAAAGAAAGAAACTAGGTTGACATGACACTAGCCATAGTGTTTTAGTCTCGGTTCTCTAGGGAAACAGAACCAACAGTAGATAACTGTAAATGGTATGAGATTTTATAAAACTGTCTCACATGACTGTGGATTCACAAGTCCAAATTCTGTAGGGCAGGCTGTAAGCCATGAACCCCCATGAAGGTCCTTGATAAGTTCACCAGAAGATACTGGCTTTCTGAAGTAGAGATGAAGATTCTCTCTCTGAATGCTGAAATCACTTCTTTTAAGGCCTTCAACTGATTGGATGAGACGTCACTCATTGCTGGAGGCATTCTGCTCTGTTGATTGTAGATGTAACCAGCCATAGAAGCAATCAACTCACTGATGATTAAAGTCCATGAAATGTCCTTGTATTTCAGTTAGCCCAGTTCTTGATGGACCAGACTACTGGGCACCATGACCTGGCCAAGTTTGACATAATAACCCAACCATCACACATGACATGAAATCAGCCATAATAATTAAACAATTTAATCCTTTGAGATTGGGATGTGATACATACCAAAGAATGCAACTATTGTCGTGATCAAGCCTTCTCATCCACATTGAGAGCACGTGCTATGATAGCTCTTTCTGTTAGATAAGGTATTTGGAGGTAAGTTTCACCTGCATCTGTAAGGGGAAAAATAAATTGAATTTCACTTTAATTGATTTATTCTAGATGAGCTTTACCCTGGCTTGTTGAGCATATTGTTGACAATGATTATCTCATCAGTAGCATCCATCTCATATTTGCAGCAAATGTTAAAATCAATTGTGAGAGCAAGGAAGCAGGACTTGCTTATGGTAGCAGGATTTTAGCTTACGGCCACTTTCATATACAGGTCCCCATTTCAGAACTTTTAGTCTTACTACAATGTCTCTAAAACATGTGTCCTAATTATGCCAAATTTGAGCAACAAGGAGTCTCTCAGAAGGTAACTCTTAGGCACCTTATAATACTAGGCTAAGTTTCAGTTGCAAAAGTAAAGTTTCATAAGTACAGTCATTAATATGAAGGGCCCATCAATGGACCATCCTCCTTCACTAGTCATTGTCCCTGTACACGGGATTCTTGCTGTTCCATTAGAGAATGTGGCAGAGTTCCTCAGGATGGGAATTTGATATTCTTTCCATTGTTATGTGATACTCCACCCACCTTGGCTTTACCCCATGAACATTTGAACACATTTATATGCCTTATATGTATTCCCAGGTGAACCTCCTCCCATGTATCCCCCATCACTGACACCCTGCACCAATGAACCTCCCCTGTCATAATTGTAACCCTTCTGTGATCAAAAACAATTTCAAAAATGAAGTCAACAAAATAACCAAATACAATTAATAAGAAAATGAAATAATGAGTTTTAAAAATAAATAAAATACAAAAAATGTGAAATAAAAATTTGGACTAATAAATAATGGAAAAATATTTTTAAAAAAATTTTTTGACATGGTCTTTCATCACTGTAAGATCTGTTGTCTTGTATGTACAGTGACATTTTCTTTGATTTATTTCCCAGTGTCTTTTTTCATTTTGTCTTCAAATAAGTTTTAGGTTATAGAAAAATCACATACAGAATTTAGGGGATTCCTATATACCCAACACTCCTTCCCCCTTTTCCCATTTCCCCTATTAATAACATTTTATATGTGGATGGTGAATTTGTTACAATTGAATGTACCAATGTTGGAATATAGCTATCTATCATGGTCAATGGTTTATAGTAAATGGAAATTTTATTAGGGGAAAATATTACAGTTCTGAAGCCAAGAAATGTCCATATCAAGGCACCATCAGAGATGCTTTTTTTTTTTTTTTATCAGTGTCAGGTAATATGATCATTGGGTACTGCCACGTAATGAGGAAAGGTGGTGGCTGATCAATGCCAAGGTCCTGCCTTTGGCTCTGGTATCGCCATCTCACTGAGCTCAGCTGTGTGTGATTAGGCATAAGGCTTGTCTCTTCAGCCTTGAGCTGCTTTGTGGAACCAGCCTCTTGCAGGTCTCATGCCTCAGCATTTGTTGCTAGCTATCCTTGAGTCATCTCTCTCATATGGTAAAATGACAGCAGTGCCTTTTCTGAGTGTATTTTCTCTGTGTCTCCATTTATATGATTCAGTAAGAGGGCAGAGACCCAATGTTAGTCACACCTACTGACATATTCCAATCAAAAGTGATGTAATCAAGGGTCCTTAACCAAATTTAACATAATCAAAGTGCCTGATACCCAAAGAAATGGGTTAGAAACATATTTTTTTGTGGATCCACCAAATTGAAAATGTCACAGTTATATTCAAATAGTTGTTTTCTTACATTACAAACAAGGCACTGTCCAAAAAACCCACATATGTATGTCTAGATTAAATCAGTTTATTTAATCATTTCCAAATCTAGTAACAAAACAGAGCCTAGATGTTGACTGGAAAATAACTTGTGGGGTAAACAATATGGCTTCCTTGAATGGAAGGAAATATGGCTTAAAAGCATAAATTATTTATCTTCACATTGATGAGTCAGAGACCATGTGAAGATGGTGTAGCTTCTCTACTTGATGCCACTATCTTCTTTAACCATATAAAATTTTAAAAATATAGATAACATGTTCTGGATATAAAAAGGGTGAGGGTGTAAAAGCAAGTGAAAGCAATTTTTCTGAACATAGAGCAAAATTCTCATGCAAAACTCATCTTACAGAATTCTGTCTTTGTCTGAGTATGTGTAGGATCTATATGGAATCTTATATCAAGAAGCTTGTTTGGATTTTCTAGGATATATTCTCATGGCTCCAGAACATATAAATTATTTCCTATGTATGCTCAATGACACACTACTTCCATGAATCTTGTTTAAAATTATTGAAGATATTGTAAAATTATTGAAGAGATTAAAGCTATTTATTCCCACTACATCTCAACAGAATTAATCATCTTTGATGATATATTGCTTTCATTCCTTGTCCTTCTCTTGAACTTAGATTATGGTTTAGATATTTTAAAATGAAACTCATATGGAAGTCATAAGCTTTCTCACCCTTCAATTAACATAATGTTGTTACTCAGTAGTTAAAATCATTAACCATAAGGACATGGAATTCTTGCTATTTTCCTTTGAAATAAGGAATTCCACCCTCTTTTTTTGTGTGTGTCTCATAGACAATCCTCCACCATTATCCTAATATCAGTGCTTCCCTAGACTCTAAAGTGCTCACTCTTTCTGACCAAAAACTGCAAATCTGTGAATTCATGTAACACTTATTAAGAAAAAATACTCAAATATATTGGATAGATGCAAATAAATGAACAGAGTCATTTGACATCAAAGGGTCAGCTAGATATTCTTTTGAGTATAGAACTTCACATTGAATTCTGTGTTAGAATAAACTTTATGCAACTTATTTCCAATACACATAAAATTCTGAAGCACGAATGAGACAGATTCATGGTAAGTAACTGTCATTGGCCTACATTTCACATTTTTGAGACACGAGTTTTCCTTTCTGACTCCATCTATTATTAATGATAATATTCAAACTAGGTTACTGTCTCCTTGCCATCTAAGAAAACACCACATGGCCATATCATATTCATTAAAATACTGTTCATACACCAGCAAACAAAAAACAGCCTTCTGAGATTAAATTTTGGAGATACAAATCCTTGAAAATAATCCTGACATATGAATGAAATTTTGAGGCTGGACCCTGAGATGAGGACATTCTTATTTGATATTTAGTAAATTTCGCTTGGCATAAAAAGTGAGGGACATATTTTTGCTCTTTTTATCCTGACCCATCAAATGGCCGTGGAAATGGATGGTCACTTAGTTATGAATGTCTTCTTTACCTGGGTTTTTGTTGAATATTAGCTTGCCCCATGTTTGAAGAAATAGTCATGTTCAACAAGAATGAATTATTTAGGTAGACCTGTCTCAGTCCTGGTACTCAATGATGCAATAAATGACAGCTGTTTCCTTAATGATTTTTATCGTTTTTTTAATCGTACAGATAGCCTATTCAAAAACATAGTAGTGTCCACCATCATTTTTATCTGACATATTTCCAGACACACACTCATATAATGACTCCAAAAGCATCCACTCTTTTATGCATGGGGACAAAACAAAAACTGTGTCCTTTAGGTCAGTTACACTGCTATTACAGCTATAAAATGTAGTTCTCAATGATCTTCTTGGGTTTTTGAAACTGCAGGCCATATGAAGATTATACATGTCTCAGTATCCAAAGCACTTATTTATTCTCTTCAATATTACTTAGGTCTACTTTTATATCCCACCATAGTGGCCAGATCTTTGGACATTGCAGAACTTCTAGGTCCATGTGGCCTGATTTCTAGGTGGTAAACATGCTTTTGTCATAACATGTGATGGATTGTCTCTGGCCATCTTGAAGGAGACTGTTGTTCTTCCTCAGAAACCCTGCTTCTGTCTGACACACAGAGAATTTCCCAGCATCTACAGGTCTTGCACACTGTGTGTGAGCTTCATCCCTCTAAGGGACTTCTCCACCTGACAACCCTCACCCCCCAGGGCCTGACTTTCTCTACAACTGGGTCAAGACTGTGTCTCAGGTGCAACCTCGTTTCTTCTTCTTACCTCTAATATAAGGAAACAGGAGTCATCCTCCCAAATTCACAGCATGGGCTTGCAATAGGAATTTGCCCCCATTCTATTCCTAGCCTCTTAGACTCTCTCCGTGCAAATCACCCTGAGCAGCACACAGTGTTTCTTTCCCCACATTAAGTCTTTGTCAGACCCTTATATACTAATCTAGTTGCAATATAGCACAGAGCACTTTCTGACTTTGCTCCTTTACCCAATTTAAACTTAACACCTCCTGGGATAATCTCTGTAATCATCACCACAAGTTTCTCTGGAGAACTTGCATTCCATAATAGCCACTGTCCTGGACGGCTATATTTAAAGAGGTGATTTGTGCGCTTTTAGATTTAGATGAATTTCCCCACAGAGACAAATATCTTTTGTGATTTGAAGAAATTTATTTAAACATTTGGACATCTAGCGATGCCATCAGGATGTGAAAAGGGGAGATGAAATGGGGAAAGGGAAGTATCTCCCAGTAGATAACATCAGTACTACGTAGGAACAGGGAACACTTTCTTCTTCTTGATGATTTAGATTCAATGGAGATGTGCATGTTTCAGTTTCTCAATATCATTGTCCTTTATACTGGAATAAAAACAGGACCAAATGTTTAGTTAACACTTTCACAGCCTGATAGGGGATGAGCATATGTAGTGGTGGTTCAAGGGTAGAGAATGGGGAGTTAATGCTTTTTTTGTACAGAATTATTTGGGTTGATGGTAAAGGTTTGGGTATGGATGGTTTTGATAGCACAGTATAGTGAGTGTGATTAACATCACTGGGAGTGTCTTTGAAAGAGGCAATTTTAGGTCCTCTGTGTGATTATAACCTCAGTTAAAAGATAAAATATAGGACTCTATAACTCAGTGAACCCCAGTGTAAACCATGGACTATACACTTAATAGTGGAAGTACAAAAAATGTCCTTTCATGAATTATTTTAAATGTACCACACTGAGACAATGTGTTAATCATAAGGCATATATGGGAAAAATACACCTAATGTAAACCATGAAACATAATTAATAGTACAATTTTATATTCTTTCATCACTTGTACCAAACCTACCACATTAATGCAAAGTGCCAACAATGGGAGGTATATACGAGTGCAGTAATTTTTACATGATTATTGTGTAAACCTACAACTACTCTTTTTCAAGTTAAAGGAGTTCATGGATTGCATGAGCTGGTAGGCTCCTCATACATTTGATATATTTCATGTGGATCTTAATACACTGCATATCTAGAACATGCAGATTCCGTTGGGAACTTTTCCTGTGTGTTTGTGTGTGTGTGTGTGTGTATGTTGGATCTGGGATTGAGATATAGTTTTTTATAGTTACAAATTTGGGGGAGGGGGAGGATTTGTTTAATTTTAACCCCCAAACTGCTGGGTTTTTTGTTGGTTTTTTTTTTACCTTTTATTTTCCATTACTTTTTTGACAACCGCAGGAAAATATGTACTTTAACATACATCACTCTCTTTTGCTTAGGGTATATCCTTTTAAGAAGCATAAAATTTGTACTCATTTTCCCGTTGCTAGGAGGATTTCATTAAATGTTATACACATGTAAGGGAGTGGCTGAAAGGCCAGCATGTGACTCTCATGATTAAGTAGAATGAAAAGTGTGTTTGCAGGAGTGACAGCTTCTCCTAAGCCTAATTCTCCAGGATTAGTGCAGCAGGGACACAGGCAAGTGGGGCTGATTGCCTAACACTGTGCAGTGAGCCTTTGGTTCTTTACTCCTTTTCCCGTGTACCCATACCTGGCCAAACTCTGCTTTTCTCCCCTAAATCATCATGTGCATGTTATTGCTTGGTCACCAAAACTGTTTCTGTCCTCGTTTCTTCAACCAATATTGCCTTTATAGTACCAGTACTAAACAGTTAACTGTTCCAGAGAATATATTTTTCAGAGGTATAATTTGTTATTGGCAGAAGAAATTACATTATTTAAAAAAAAATACGGCATCTGCTCAGTCAGAGTATTTGCTTATTGAATTAGTTTATACTTTGGCACTAATAAAAGGAAAGTTTAACCTACCGAAAAAAATGAAGATCTTGAAGTCAATGCTTCCAAACACCTAAAAATCGGAGTTCTTAGGACAAATGTCTGTGAAAAAAATAGTAACAGGGAAAAAAGCAAGGGATCAGTAAAGATTTTATATAGAAGATAACTTCTGGAAAAAGGAATTTCAAAGAAATAAATTCATTTCCTGATAGTATATTTATATATTAGCCATTCAATAAGAAGTGTAGTCACATTACCTTTTTCAGTGAGATTCATGATATTTTCTTCTGGAATCCCCTCTTTCCTAGTAAACTCTTTGAACTTCTCCATGACACTATAATCAACACGCCTTTCTCTGCCTGAAATTCATCATGCAAAAGGAAGAATGTTGTCCATTACGGTACCCAAGAAATTCTCAGAACATAAGTCTTATGATTGAATGTTGACTTCAGGGCTTTATGCAGTAGAATTCAACATCGTCTGAATTGTTTTTCTCAAGGAGATACTAGGGATTGAACTGGGACCTTGTACATGAGAAGAAGGTGCTCGGCCAAATAAGCTACACCTGCTCATCTATGTTGTATCAATTTTTATTTTTTTTAAGATTTGTTTACCACCCCCCCCCTTGCTGCTTGTGTCTGCCGTGTCCATTTGCTGTGTGTTTCTTCTGTGTCTGCTTATCTCCCCCTTGCTGTGAGATCCCGCTGCATCAGCCCACTGCACCATGCGGGCCAGCCTGCCCTCACAAGCAGGCCCTGGGAAGCGAACCCAGGGCCTCCCATATGGTAAACGGGAGCTCTATCGATTGAGCCACACCCGCTTCCCTGTTGTATCAATTTTTAACATGTATGTCACAAATCTCAGTTGTCTCACTGAAGTTCATAATGGAAAATAAAATAATCCAAACCAGTGAACTTTTACATTCCATCATCTGAAGGCTTCTAAATTTATATCAAGAAATGCATGAATTTTGGGCCAATTTCTGGAATCCCTACTTTTTCATCCTTTTTACTTTTTGGAATCTGGACCTGTTAGTCATGCTTTGTTCTTGACCCAAATATATTGGAATTTCTTTCCTTCATAAGGTACTGTGTCTGTTGACTACAGAGGTATTACTTTTAGGGTTACTTTATCTTCTTTCCATTCCTCTACTTTTATGGTAACAATTACTTTACCTTCTTTCCATTCCTTTACAGTACTGATGGCATATGTTAATGGAGTAATTTGGAACACTCATAAAAAATACCCTGAACTCTTTAGAGAGACAGAAGTTGACTGATGAGACTCCTGTCTCCATGCTGGTCGACCATTTTTTAAAGCTCTTCTCGAAAACCTGATATCAGGGCATTAACTTCTGTGCATGCTGGGCAAGGAGCCCTTGCTTGTTGACAGATCCATGGATGCTGACAAACATCATGATCAGACAACTTATCTTATTAGAAAATTACATATCTTTTTCTCCAATTAATATGCTTGCAGATTTGAACTTCATACCAAAGAATATGTTACACCTCAATGGTTTTAAAGTGTGTTTGTTTCAAAAATGTCAATCTGTATGAGTTCAAATGATTTGGAGGTTGATACTTATGAAGATTTCTTTGAAAATAGATTTTAAAAACGTTAATAAAAGGAAGAACATAGGTTGACTCGAATATATACATGGTTTGAAATCAGCCATGATTAACTGGTTAATACTTTGAGACTGGGATGTGATACATACCAAAGAGGAACATCATCTTTGTGACCAAGCCCTTCTCATCCACATTGAGATCACGTCCTATCATAGCTTTGTTTCCTGCAAAAATTACTTGGAAAAAATTTGTTCCTGCATCTGTAAGTGGGGAGAAAAGCATATTGAATTTCACCTTAATTAATTTACTCTAGATGAGGTTTATCCTGGTTTATTGAGCATATTTTTCAAAATGCTTACCAGACCAATGACCTCTATCTCATTTTGTCTTTGCAGAAAATGTTAGAATCAATTATACGAGCGAGGAAGGGGAAGTTCTTATGATAGCTGGACTTTTCCTTGTGGCCTCTTTCAAATACAGATCCACATATCAAATTTCTAGTCTTAATACCATGTCTAAAAGCATGTATTCTAATGACAAATATTTTAAACAACAGAGTTCGATTTTTATATTGTAAACACAAGTGTCAATTTGTCTGTTTTTCTTCCCTTTATAACAGCAATGAAATTGAACTGACTGTAGCCCTGAAGTCAATTCACATTTCATAGCATTGCTGAAGGGCCGTGTCCATATATTGTATGTCTAACCTTGACCAGACCATTCTCTGGTCAATTGACAATAATTATTGCCTTTCTTCACAAGATTGGGAGTTTTCTGTCACATGTTGAGCCCAGTCACTAACAAAGTCATAGGTGTAAAGTCAATTTGCTTGTTAGGAGAGGTATGGGGTGACAATGTGACAATTAAAACAGATGATTTAAGTGTGCTTGGTTATGGAAAATAGACTTTGATAGTTATACTCAAGATAGATGTTACTCTAGTTCCTAATGTCATTTTAATTATCTCACAGCCATTTCTGATAACCTTATGAAACAAAAAATTCTCAGTACACGTTATTTTGACTTACTGAACTACATTCAAAGTTGTACAGACCTCGGAAGAGTTATGACTTATCCCATTTTATATGACCAAATTAAGTGGTTACTCTTCTAATTGTAAGATGAACTGGAACTTAGATATATAGCAATCTTCTGAAAATTTGATCAGGATATCATTTCTGAATATACTTTTACCAGTAAAACACTTGTACTTACATTTGATTTCATAAGTATTTCCTGTTCTTTCTATCCCAGGTGAAATTTTCTCTCTGCATTTTCCATTAACACTTGAAAACAAACAGCTTCATGTTAACTGATATAAATAACTCAATTTCCATATAATTAGGTTACTCCTTGTTTAACCCTAACAAAACCCTCTGTTAGGCATCATCCGAGTGCTTGTACCACAAGGTGGTCAACAAAGGACTGTCTGTGGCTTAACTCCTGAATCAGAGCAGTGAAGAACTTCAGAGTTTCAGGTCGCTACTCATTTTTTCCTGCCCATCCCTCAATTCTTTGGTGAAATGAATCAAATGCAGCTTCTTTGGCTCCTTGCACTCTAAGGAAATGAATATGACATTCCTTTGGTCTTATACAGTATAGAGGACAGAATCCCATAGACTCATCTCAGCAAAAGCTCATGGTTTATGCTCTTGATCCTAATGTTGATATTTCCCTGAAAACATGGAGTCAAACTCTCTCTCAAGGGAGAGACATTTCTGTGGTGCTTTTACTTACATGACATAATATCTGAAGACAATTTCTTCACCTTCATTATTAAAATCAATCTCACGGACATAAATGTTGAAAGGACCATTTTTGATGATCTTTTCTTTGTTACTAGCCACAATGAACAGCAAATTCCAGGGCCCTGAAAGCTATAAGGAGTGTGTGAGTCAGTATTCTAGTCAAACTTTTTAATTTTCCCACAATAATCTGTCATGATTTACCTTTCCTCTTTTTTTCATTAAAAACATTTAATATTAGTTAAGAAACCAGGCTTTGTAAGTTAATGAGGCAAACCAAAATCAATAGTAAGAAGCAATTGAGATTCTCCTGATACAGCTTAAGCTCAGTTAGCAAATGCTATGAGGAACTTAAATCACATGCTTGGTTCTTTGGCTAATATAGTTATAGTAGAAAAGAATAAATCAGGTGGTATAATATACAAGTATGAATCAGGTATAGTAGACAAGTATAAATAAGATTCAAAAGCTTCCTAAGAAACTTAACTGAATGAGGGACAGCTGGTTGGGAAAGTAGCTGGACAGATGAGGGGTCCTGCAAGATGTACTTATAAAAGCACAAACACACAAACACCCCTCCTCACCGGCCAACATCTTCGTCATACCTTTGAGAATCCTTGTGCAGATGCACATTTATGATCAGGGCAAACCAGAGCAAGTACAAGAAGCAGCAGTAGAATCTTCATATCCTTTGTGCTTGTTGGTCTCTCTTCTGGAGGCACTAAGGGCAGGGTCAATTTTGGGGGAGAGTCTGAATTTTTGCCTCTTTTTATACCATCTTTCTGTGGACATTGGTGTTTGAGATCACGTTGTCAGTTAAAAATTCGTTTTGAAATACCAACAATAAACATCCAGTTGGTAGCCATGTGTCATGCCTGGGGGAAGTAATTGACTCTTTCCTTGTTTTTCTAAACAAAGTTCAGTAACTTAGCCTAGGGTTTGATTTAGGACAAATTTACATATCCCACATGACATGCAGACATCTGGCTGTTCTAGAGACTATTATTTTCTTCTGGTTCATGGGCACATTGGAAATCACTTTTTTTCCTGCATGGAAAACAGGGCAATTTAGTCCATATATTGTACCTAATCTAGATTCTGATTCTCACTAGGTTTATTGTTGTGACTGATTTCTATCTATTTTCTGTTTAGTGGCTAGCCATTAGGAATTGTTTAGTCTAACTCTCTTTAGAGTATAATCTTTCAACAGTGTATGCAGTCTTGCTGCGTGGGTGTTTATTATAATCATTTCCTTTTATTTTTTTAATACTCCTGTCTTCCTGGAATATCTCCCTGCATCAGCATTCCTTAGTGTTCTTGCAATGATTTCTCATTGTTCTTTACACACCTGGAGTCAACAGTGTACAAGTACCTTGGTCAAGTGCCCGTTACTGCGCGTTGAGACAGACCACCAAAATTCAGACATTTCACACTCAGCCAGGGATGGCTTTGTAGCTAGAGCCCCGTGCCATTCTCAACATACCTGCATCCTGTCAGATAAGCACAGCTTTCCATATCCTGCAAGAAACCTGAAGATTCAAATATTCTTATGAAGGTCAGATTTTCTATACCTACTTTTACATTGTTATCTAGCCTCATGCATCCTCCAGCACTAAGGGAGTCTTAGGTTTTGTGATGTTCTCCTTCCTCGTGGTTTGGCACCACTCAATTCCTGCTGTTTTCTCTAAAGCCTCTGAGAATAGGGCATTTCTGCAGAACTACATTTAAAGGTAGCCCTCTTAAAGGGCAGTAAGATGTTGGCTGGGTCACAGGTACAGCCATAACGCTGGGTGGGATGATAGCAGCTCTGAGTAAAACACGGCAGACCCCTTCTTCTCAACAAAGTCCAGTAATTTTTTTTGAGTGAAAATTCTTCAAAGATATGCCTTGCATATATCTTCCCAGAGTTCTGAAGTAAGGGTCCTTGAGAATTTTGCCATATTTGACATTGTTGGTTGGAGGAGAGAACATGCTGCAGTTTTCATTCTACCTTGTGGAAGGCCAACATCAACCTTTGTGTATTACAAAGTGGAGCTGCTCCTTTAACACAGACCATTAGTGGGGTTTAATGAGAAAGTGTGTGATAAATATTTAGTTAGTATAGGTAGTTATTTATGTATCCTGTCCACTGAAAAACATTAGACTCTCTAGATATCCTCATGGTTCTGGCTCTCTGAATCACAACATCATGGATATGACCCTTGGAACTTACGCGTTGTGTGTGTAAATAAAATTCTTTTGTTTCTACCTTAGTTGGATCTGCTTCCTATATCTCAGCAACTCCTTCAGTTTTTGATGTCTGGTGATACTAATGTTAGGAGATGTGAGGGCCCCCACCCAAAGAAAAATCTAAAGAAGGCTGAAAGGTATTGTGTCAACAACAGAACGAGCTTTCTCTAAACTATGACTCAGGATATATAATATCATCTGCTGGTCAATCCAACCTCTTAGCCTTCAGGCACCATGTTAATATTGTCAAACCATGAAATGATTTATATATTGCCTGATGTCCTGTAGCAATACAAGCCCTTTTAAACATAGTCTGTCCATCCTGCTCATCCCATAAATGGCATTTAATGGAAAGCTTACACCACGTGGAATAAATACCTTCCATGATCCTATACCTAACTTTCTCTTTATGACCCATTCAGTAATTCTGCAGTTAGTTCTAAATTGAATTTTATCTCCTTCCATTATACACATGCTTTTTTTGGATGGTTATTGTCTTATTTTACCACAGGGCTGCCAATGCAAAGTACCAGAAATGGGTTGGCTTGTATAGTGGGAATTTTATTAGGGGAAAATTCTATAGTTCTGAACCATGAAATGTCCATACCAAGACCGCATCAGAGATGCTTTTTCTCCAATGCCAGCTAATGGTGATCTTTGGGTACTGTCACGTGATAAGGCAAGATGGCGGCTGACCTCTGCCGAGGACCCTGACTTCTGCACTGGACTCATTGTATCCCTGAGCTCAGCTGTCCACAGCCAGTCCTAAGGCTTGTCTCTTTCTTGGTCTCCCTTCTCAGCCTTGGATGCTACACTTTCTCCCTGAGTTCAGCTGTGGGTGATCTGACTTATGACTTGTCTCTTCAGGCTTGATCTGCTTTGACAGCCCAGCCTCTTGGGTCATCATGCCTCAGCATTGGCTGCTAGCTATCCTTGAGTCCTCTCTCTCATATGGTAGGGTCAAAATGGCAAAGCTTCTTTTTGTGTGTGTCTTTTCTCTATGTCTCTCTTTCTATAAGGCACCAGTAAGCGGGCAGAGACCCAACTTTAGTCACACCTCACTGATGCATTCCAGTCAAGTGCATTCTAGGTCCCTTAATCAAATCTAATGCAACAATGGGTCGTACACCCACAGAAATGGATTTGCTCAAAAACATATCGGTGAATTCATGTGACACCTATTAAACAAAAATATTAGATAGAGATAGAGAAATGAACAGAGGCATTTGATGTCAAAGGGTGAGCTAGATATTCTTTTGGGTACAGGACTTCGCATTCAATTTCATGTTAGAATAACCTTTATGTAACTTATTTCCAATACACTTAAAATTCAGAAGCATCAATGAAATAGACTCATGGTAGATGGCAATCATTGACTTAGATTTCATACTTTCAAGACACTGGTTTTCCTTACTGACTCCATCTCTCCATTATTGACAGTGTTCCTACTTGGAACTCTCCTCATTGCCTTCTAAGATAACACTACATGGCCACATCGTGTTCATTAAGATTCTGGTGATGCAACAGCAAACAAAGAACAGCCTTCTGAGATTAAATTTCAGAGATGCAAATCCTTGAATATAATCCTGATATTTGAATGCAATTTTGAGGCTGGTCCCTGAGATGTGGGTATTTTTATTGCTTTAATATTTAGTAAATCTTGCTTACTTGGCATGAAAAGTGAGGGACATATTTTTCCTTTTTTATCTTGACACATCAAGCAGACGTGGAAAAGTGTGGTCACTTGGTCAAGAATTTCTCCTTTACCCGGGTTATTGTTCAATATTAGCTTGTCCCATGTTTGAAGAAAAAGTCTAAGTTCACCAATAATAAATTGTTCAGACAGACCCTTCTCAGTTTTGCCACTCAATGATGCAATAAATGTCCCCTCTTTCCTAAATGACTTGATCTTTTCTGTTATCGTACAGATAAACTCTTAAAATATAGTAGCGACCACCATTGTCTGTTATCTGACATATCCCAGACACAATTTCACATAGTGACTCCAAAAGCATCCACTCTTTGATGCAAGTGTGGCAAAACAAAACCCTTGTCCTTTAGATCAGCTTCACTGCTATTACAGCCATAAAAATTAGTTCTCAATGATGTTCCTTGGGTTTCTCAAACTGCAGGCCATGTGAGGCTATACATGTCTCAGTATCTAAAGCACTTATTTATTTTCTTCAATATTGCTCAGGTCTACTTTTATATCCCACCACAGTGGCCAGATGTCTGGGAGTTACCCAACCTTTGCAGAAGTTCTGTGTCCACGTTACTAGTTATCTATGTGGTGTAAACACTTTTGTCATAACACGTGATGGATGGTCTCGGTCCATCTTGAAGGAGACTGTTCTTCCTCAGAAACCCTTCTGCTGTCTGACACACAGTGAATTTCCCAACATCTGCAGGTCTCACACATCATGTGTGAGTGCATCCCTCTAAGGGCCTTCTCTACCTGACAACCCGCCTGCCCAGGCTTGACTTTCTCTGCAACTGGATCACAGCCTGTGCCTCAGCTGCAGCCATGTTGCTTCCTCTCTACTCTAAGGTAAAGAAACAGGAGTCGTCCTCCCAATTTCAGAGGATGTAGTGCAATAGGAATTTCCCCTCCATTCTGATCCCTAGCATTTTATATTCTCTCCGTACAAATCACCCTGAGCTGTACCCAGTGTTCCTTTCTCCATATTGGTTCAATTCCAAACCTTATGTACCTTCTTCATTGCAAAATGGCA
The DNA here is from genome assembly GCA_029593785.1 of Cabassous unicinctus. NCBI lineage: Eukaryota > Metazoa > Chordata > Mammalia > Cingulata > Chlamyphoridae > Cabassous > Cabassous unicinctus. Next base: position 264 of record JAQZBX010046723.1, on the reverse strand, counting down.
CAAACAGTGCCCTTTCTGCATTAGCTCCTTTACCCACTCTGACCTTGACACCTCCCGGGATAATCTATTTAATCATCACTACAATTGTCTCTGGGGAACTTGCATTCCATAATAGACAGTCTCCTGGAGGGCCATATTTAAAGAAGAGTTTGTGTGCTTTTAGATTTAGATGAAAGTCCCCACAGAGACAGTGTCTTCTGTGATTTGAAGAAATTTATTTAAACATTTAGACATCTAGTGATGCCATCAGGATGTGAAAAGGGG
>JAQZBX010046722.1:0-20687 GCA_029593785.1 Cabassous unicinctus | reverse complement strand
TGCCACACTAATAAAGGATGTTTATGTGGGAGGTGTGGGAAGTGGGGCATATGGGAAACCCTATATTTTTTGTGTAACATTTATGTCACCTAAGTATCTTTATAAAATAAAAATAAATAAATTTTTAAAAATGAAAAAAAAAAAAAGAAGTATGATTATTCTGATGAGAGATATTATCCAGATTCATATGTTTAGGCCATGTAACCAATTTGAGGGATTTAACCACTGTAAATTATCATTTAGTGTTTGAAACACTTTTTGCTGAGCAATAAGTTGTATTAGAGATAGTTGATGTTCCAGGCATTGTTGGAGAGTCACTACTTCCCTGTAAATGGGAGGAGAAGTCTCCTTGATGGTGAGTTTTAACTTGTTCGCAAGAAAGTTGGGAGCTATTCCAATGCAAAGGAGTGACACAAATTTTTACATGTTCCCAAACACAATGCAAATCTTGTCTGGTAAATAGAGCTTCTTGTTTTTCACCTATCCTGAGGATAATGGGTTCTAAAGCATCAAGTTTGGTAAGAATATTATTATCAATATGAGTTTGAGTTAAAAGTTCATCAGTTACATTGGTCACAATTTGATTAACAGCATGAGCATTTAGAGCAGATTTTGTTAAGGCGACTGCCATAGTGGTGGCAGTGGCAGCTATGATAATAGATGAAATAATGAAAATAATAAGTGTACTATTTTTTTAGGTTTAATTGTTTAAGATTTCCCCAAGTTTCTCCCTGATTTTGGATAACTTCGTTGTGTCCAGATGTTCATTTGTTCCTCCATCATTATCTTCTCCATCTGTGGTATTGGGTTGAATGGGTGCTCCTTCCAGGTCATGGTATAGTTTCATGTTCTTTGCTGGCAGCCACGGGAGCCTGTTGGAGAAAGCAGACAAGCATACCCTCGCCCACACATTATGAGGTTACAGCATCCTTTTTAAGACCCATCTCCTAACATTTCTTTTGTACAGAATTTTAACTTGAATTCGATGACTCTCTTGATGAGGGGAGAAATGTTTTTCAGCTGCTGCAAGTCCATCTTTATCACAATTTAAAAAATTTAAAGTTTATAGTGCTACAGCTATTGTATTTCTAGGGGAGGTATCCACACTCCCCCACTCCTCTGTTTATTTAGATGACATGATATTTCCTAAATATTTTCAAGTCTGAGTTAATTGGATTTTATTAGGGGTTATTTGGAAACCAACTTGAGTAAGGGAATTTTGGAGATGTTTATAGAGCTGTTTCAAAAGTGTTTTTGAGGTGGTTGCAATGAGGATATCATTCATGTAATGATGAATACATGCTTGTGGGGAGACAGAACGACTTGGGCATAAAGCATGAAAGACATAATATTAACATATGGTGCATCTATTGAGTGTTTCTTGTGTCAGGACCTTTTATTGATAATTAGTTAGTGAACTTTTGTTAATTGACTGAATATAAAATAAATGAAGGATTGTTTATAAACAGGGGTTTAATTGTTATATTCCAATCTTTTATGATATATATACATACATTCACATGCTCACCAAACTGGGGGACACACTGACACACCTGGCTCACTTTTGGCCAGAGTCCTGGGTAGATATAAGATAAGTGCTATTATGTATATTTAGTTTCATAAGTTTATATTGATAATTAGAGTGAGAAACAAGAATAATACAATGAATTAAAAGATTAAATTAATATTTAACAGAGTTATAGAATGATAGACAAAGAGAGCAATTTTTCATATAAACTTACTAACATTTAGGTTTTGCATGGGAAGTTTTGAATTAGCACTTGATACTAGAGTTTTGATTGAAAACACTTGCATCCAGCACCTTCTCCTAGGGTGAGATTTTAATTGGTTTGACTAGGGACTATCTTTTTTACTGTGTTCATGATTAATGAACTTGATACCATAGATGTTATCTTGTGAGCATCGTGTTAATTCCTGAGGAAGTGGCCAGCCTCTTCTGGAAGGAACACAACATTTTCTGTAATGTACTTTATCTGTTTTTGTTTGTTACAAAACATCCCTGATGTGCTCATTGTTTTAGTTCTCATTATTCCTCCTAAAATATGAAAAGTGCTGAGTAGCAAGGCATTAGTTTGCTGATTAACAAAGTTTCTTGCATGGTGCTTCACTTTTAGGTGTGAGTAATACTAAATTTTTTCTTAATACATTTGGTTTTAGGATTGTTTAAATTCAAAAGAAGAGATTTACATATACATTTAATAATATATATTTATAAAAAAACAAAAAACATACAAAAATATATATTTATGTGTAACTTACAAGTTATCAAATTACTTAAGTACATAATGTATTGCATTATTAAAGTTTTGATTAGTATTTAAGCATTATATACATAATTCATGATTATAGTAGATCATATAACAACAAATAATAATAAGACTTTTAACTAGTAGACATCCAATGAATAAACATTTACTTCTTATAGGTTAAGATTCCTAACCAGTGAGGTTTTACAGGCTAGTACCATGATTAAAATGACTCATTTTCTTTATTTTGTATAGTTTGAGCCATAGGCAACAAGAAATTATTATTATTATTTTTGTATTTGGGCTGTGGGGCAGCACATTAACTTGTAATCTTAATACTTGCATTGGTTCTGCTGTTAGCATTTTAATTGGAACTGGGGCTGTGACTCACAGTGTAGAATTTAAACTTGGTTTATTGTTGGCTTTTCTTTTCCCTTTTTTTTTTCTTTCCAGAAGGGGAATGTGGGCTGGCTTGACTTGCCTATGGAGATACTAAAGGAAGCCTTAGCAAGTTCCAAAACAAAGCTATAGTGAGGTAACTGGATATTATTTTTTTGCAACAAACTAGTAATATTTGTGACTGCTGCATATTGCAGTGGTGTTATTTTAATTTACCATAATTTACTGTTATGCTCTACCCCTCGTAGCCCCTAATGGCTGCTCTCTTTTTATAGAGCTGCTTCTTTAGCAGAGGTGGGATAAATTAGATGAACATGAGTTAAAACATCCACATTTTGATTTCTGGTGGAGAGAGAGTTTCTGTGACACATAAACATTGTTAAATTTTTTGGAATTTTATACACTTTTTAAGTATTTATATGAATTTTTATTCATATAACTTAAATTAACAGAGGGTTAAAGAATACCTGTTAATTTTAGAACAATTTCTAATACTTTCTATTTAGACTATAGCATATTAAATAAATTCAATTATTTTATTACTTAATTTTTTCAAGGGGAAAGAAGAAATCTTTTTTAATAGTTTGGAATAAAAAGTTGCTTTTCAGGATTTGACTTTGAGAAAGCAGTTTGGGACATTAGGATCTTTCAAAAGTGATAAGACTTGTTTCTCCAAGGAAATGATAAAGTTAAAGTACAAGAAGCTATTTTAATGAAACAGACCCTTTTGTGTATGTGTGTGTATACTGATTATTCAGGAGGAAAACTCTTTATAAACTTCTACTAAAACAGACCAATGACTTAACATATTTTGAGAAAGAACAAAGCTTTTAAACTTTATAGATAAACCCATCAATCCTACTTAACTTTGACAACAAAAATTCTTTTTTGATGCACTTTCTGCACTTTCTGTACTCATTCAGGTTTTGCCCCACATTTTACCTTTTTAAATAACCAGTCATTTTATCTTAGGACAAAATTATTTTCTTTAACTTTAATAATAAAAACACATTATATATACTTTCTATACATAGTTACCAAAATGATTTTTGAAACTATTTCCAAGCAAACCATTTGCAACATACAATTACCATCAACACTAAACAAATTTGTCAAAATAATGATGCAATTTTGTTATAAATATTTTTATTTTAAATTATTATCCATATTTATTAATATAAACACTTATTTAATTTTTGGCCATTTGAATAAAGCTCTTTTAATAATTTTCATTTATCAATTTAATATTGCTATCTGGAGGTATCAAAATATACACTAACACTGAGCAAACAGACAAACATAAAATGAATTACAATGCATCAATAGAAACGTACATCTTTGATTTTACTGCTTTTGAGAATTTTTCTGGAAATTGTGTTGCCATGTTTTTCTTACTCTTCCAGGGGTTTAATTTTATCAGCCCCTACCAGCCCACATCCACATTATCATATAGAAAATTGGAGGTTTGCAGATTGGCTGCTGGAATATTTTCTCTATCTTTGTTAAGTCTTTGGAAGAATGTTTTCTTACAAGCATGATTTCATTTATTAGGGCTTTGTTCAACACTTTTGCCTGTTGAGTGCAGCCTTCTTGATATTTTAGTTGCCAAACACTAAATTGGGCTGTGGCAACAATAGTTTTTACAAGAAATTTTCAATTCCAGTGGAAAAATTGATAGCCATTAGCAATGAAGACTGAAATCCCCTTAGTAATGGAACTGTGAAGTTCATTTTCATTAATACTTCTCCTTATCTCTTTAAAGACTATATAGGGCAATGAATCATAATGTGGCTGTCCATTTTGGAGAGTTACTGGTAAAGTGTGGCATTCTCCAGCTTCCAGGTCTTCTTTTAAGGATTTTTTCATAGCAGGGCGAGGTGTCTGAGTTTCAAAGACTGAGGGTGGAGGAGGAGGAAGCAGGAGTAAAGTATCTTCTTCTTTAGGAATTGTGGATTTTTTGAGAGGAGGTGGGGAAGGAGGTAGTTGGGAAGGAGGAAGTGGGGCTTCCTCTTTTTCAAAAGCTAAAGGGCTTTTGGGTGGAGACTCCTCTTGAGGAGCAGTAGGCTGGGAAGGGTTTTAAAGTAGGCACAAATCTGTTTTTACTAGGCTCTAGATTATAAGAGCAGATGCAGGAATTTTCTCTCCCTGTTCATATTTTCTTTTTAGATTTTTTCCTACCTGCTCCCAATTCCAAGTCTAATTTTCCTCTGTTGGGAAACTGTGGGCAGAAATTTTGGATTAACTTTAATAAAGCAAATAGATGAGTTTCTTTTTACCATAGAGTTAGCTGTCTTTAGTAATTCCTGAATGATTTTAACAAAAACTTTTTGCTCTTTCTAGAGTCCTAAACCCATGAAGAAATAGATAACACCCCTGTCTGAATTCTTAACATGTAGGCAAATATCCCAAGCTGGCTTTGCTATTCCCTTACCTTTGGGATGATGAATTATCTGGATAAATTTTATCCCTTTGAGGTGCCAATTGCACCACTTGTCTGAATCACCTTGGGGTCACCACTTGCAGGAATCCATCCTTCAATGTCTTGTGGGGGTCTGTCCAGCAGAGCCTGTGATGGCACAATGAAATTACTCTGAACACGGAGGTTGACAGAGGTCATGGGGAGAACAGCTGAAAAAGCTGTGCTCTCAAGCTGATCCCCAACACAGTTTTTATTCTCTTTTTCACGTAGCCAAAGATCAGCGTGTACATACAGGGGCTAAGATAAGCCTAGTGCATGTGAGAGTCATAAATAACTTCACAAGAATTCCAGATTCAATAAAGGGGTAGCAGGATTACAGAATCAATTAGTAATTAGGTAAGGGATAAAGTAGCAGCAGAGGTCTAAGATAACTGATTAACAGAGCAAGCAAGAATGCTAATGGCAGGAACAAATAGTGGAGTATTCTCTGTGTGGGCAAACAGTCCACCAAACTATTTCTTAGATGTGAAGATGAGAGTGTTCCCACAATTTCTGTCCCTTTAGAGAATGTGTCAGAACTCCCCATTGTGGAAATTCAATATTCTTTTGTTATTTGTGTGGATCTCCACCTAGTGTGACAATACACAATGAACACTTGAACACATGCGTATGCATTAGAGGTATGCCCCAGATTAACCATTTCCCATGCAACCACCCATCATTGACACCCTGCAACAATGTATCTCCCTTGCCACAGTTGTGACCCTTCTGTGATCCAAAACCTCTCCAAAGATGACACCAAGAAAATAAAAAATAAAATAATAAGAAAATGAAATAATAATAATAGCTTAAAAACATATAAAGATTTAGTGATGTGGAAGACAGTAGATCTGAAATCAAACAGATATTAGAACAGATAAAGAGACAGAAAAATTCCAGCAGGGAATTAGGGATTTGAATGACAACAAAAAATGCATAAACATGTGCATTACAGGCATCCCAGAGGGGAAGAGAAGGGAAAGGGGAGAGAAGGAGTGTTGGTGGAAATAATGGCTGAAAACTTCCCAACCCTATTAAGGGAGATGGATGTACATGTCCAGGAAGTGCAATGCACCCCAAAGAATATAAATATAAACAGGCCTTCTCCAAGACATATACTGGTGAAACTGTCCATTGCTAAAGACAAACAGAAAATACTGAAAGCAGCAAGATAAAAGAGAACCATCACAAACAACAGAAGCTCAATAAGAATAAGTGATGATTTCTCATCTGAAACCATGGAAGCAAGAAGGCAGTGGTATGACATAGTCAAGGTACTAAAAGAAGAAAACTTACAGCCACTAATTCTCTATCCAGCAAAGCTGGAATTCAAAAGCAATGGAGAGTTCAAAATATTCAGAGATAAACAGAAATTAAGAGAGTATGCCAATAAGAAACCTGCCCTTCAAAAAATTCTAAGATGAGTTGTGCAGGTTGAAAGGAAGAAACAAACAAGACAGAGAGAGTTGGAGGAGACTGTAAAAACAACTAAAAAGACAAAAAGAGGAATAAAAACAACATATGACATACATAAACCAAAAAAAAAATATGGCTAATGTAAGTAATTCCTTGAGAGTAATAACAATGGATGTTGACGGATTAAACTCAACAGTCAAGAGACACAGATTGCCAGAATGGATAAAGAAATATGACTCATCTATATGTTGCCTACAAGAAACCCACCTTAGATGCAGGGATTCAAGGAGACTGAAAGGGAATGGCTGGAAAAAAATCTTACAAGTGAACAATAATGAAAAAAGGATGGGTGTAGCTATACTAATATAGGACAAAATAGACTTTAAATGCAAAACTATTGTAAGAGATAGAGACGGACACTATATGTTAATGAAAGGGCTAATCTTTAAAGGAAGAACAGTGATAAACATTTATGCATCTAATAGGGGCACCTCAAAATACATGAGTCAAACACTGGAAAAACTAAGTGGAGAAATATATGCCTTTACAATTATAGTGGGGGTCTTTAATACATCATTATCACCATTAGACAGAACATTTTGATGAAGAATCAATAAAGAAACAAAGACTTGGATTAATACATTAGATGATCTGGATCTGTCTAATAGACCTATACAGAACAGTACATTCAAATACAGTGGAAAATACATTCTTCTCTAGTGCATATGGATCATACTCTAAGATAGACCACATGCTAGGCCAGAGGAAAAAAATCTCAATGAATTCAGTGTTGGAACACTTTAGTTAAATTATCCTTTGAAACAGTTTAAACCTGCTTTGTTGTGCAATCAAATTACTGCTGCATGGGAAAAAGCTGCTGTTATCAGTTCCTACTGAAAACAATGAGGACTTTCTTACTTCACACTCTTACTGAATTAGAGATTTCTGCCTCTCCATTATCTCCTGTGAAAGAAACTTTCTGAGTGCTTTCACGTACAGCAATTGCTTGTGCATGCCTCCTGATATAGCTGACTGTATATATATGGAGGGGGTCCAATAAATGGGGCCTCCCCCCAAAGAATACTAAGTTTCACTGTGTTTTCATTTCATTCACATTGAAATTGGTGACCCCAATGTGATCCAGATCAGTGGTGTGGATCGGCACGTTAAGGAGTGGTTATACTCATCCGCACAAAAACTGAAATTAATCTTCCCAAGGTAAGGGAACAGCAATGTTCACGGGGGGTAATTGCCAACATGTCTAGTATGGTGAGTAGTTTCTAAGTCATCATGGGACCGGGAATTTCCAAAGAACAATATACTTTTGTAAAAACAATACAACAACTCTTAGAAGCAGCAGATTACACAGTCCTAAAAGGTCAATTGTGCTCCCTGTTATGAAAAATTCAAAAGTATTTTCCTAGGTTTCATAAAAAAGGAACCTTAGGTTTAGAATTATGGGAAAAATTAGGTCAAAATTTGAAATGTAAGCTTGAATAAGGTTAAAAAATATCTTTTAGTGCTATTATAACTTGGAACATTGTTCGTGCAGCATTAACTGCACTATATATTCCACCAGCAAAAAAAGGAAACAGATGTGGCTACTCCTTCTGTGCTGACAAATCCTATCCACCCCCATAACCACTCCCACTGCCACCACATATTTCAGTGGCTGGGGTAGGCCTAGATATCTCAGAGAAGCTGCCTCCACCTCCTTTGCCACAATTTCTAGAGTCAAGCATGCAGTTATGCAAGAAAGAGGACTTAAAATAAGGTGATGAAGTGGTGGCTTTTCCCATAGTAATAGTACAAAATCAAAGATGCTATGACTCTTTACCATATGTAGTCTATAGGGAATTACATCATAGCATCAACGAAAATGGATAACATAGTCCTTTTACCACTGGATTGCTGGAAAATGTAGGACTTAGTTCCATGACAATGCCATGGGATAGGAAACAGCTAGTCTGTTTCAGTGTCACCCCTGTGAAATTCAGTGTATGGATCATGGACTACAATGAGTGTTGCTCTGTCCTGGCTATGAATAGTCTCCAAAATGGGGTGCAAATAGATTATGATATGTTCACAAGATCAGGTCCATATCTTAATTTACAACAACAAATTAATCAGAATAATCAGCAAAGTTTTAAACAATTTTTTTCAGCTGTGCAAAACACATGGAAAAATTATCAGATACCTCTTGCACACAAAAATTTTTTGCAGCTATTTCGCAAGGGGCTACAGAGCCATATGTTGATTTCATTAATAAATTTCAGGCAGCCATACCACAACAAGTTGATAATTCTGATGACGCTGAAGCATTACTTTTACAATTAGCTTATGAAAATGTCAACGAAGATGTTCAGGGGGTCATCACCCCTTTTAGAAAAGAAAACACCCCAGTGGAAGTTTATGTTAAAGCTTGTCAAAATATAGGCACTGAAACCTTTAAAGCTCAAACTTTGGCCATGACTCTTGCTGTCTCAGGGAAGTGTTTTGTAAATGGAGAACCAGGTAATTATGCAAAAGATTGCCCTCATAATACAGGAGGGTCACAAAAGAGACAAGCAAAGCAAGACACCATGCCCACTGAAGACTGTCCATGATGCCATAAAGGAAAGCATTGGGCAAATAAGTGCAGAACTAAATTTGATAAAGATGGGAATCCTCTGCCAGGAAACAGGCAGCAGGGCACTCCATCTGGTGCCCTGAAATGTTTTTGGAGGCCTTTGTTCAATCATATCCACTCAAAACAGAGACACGCAGCTCTGCCCCCACAGATTTCTGATCCTGCCACCCAGGGAAGTGCCGGCCTGGACCTTGTCACTACTGAAGAATTAAAACTTAAAGAACAATATTAAGTCTATCTGGCCAATTCAGGAGTGAAAGGGCTTATTCCAGAGGTTTAGTGGGATTAATATTGGGCAGATCTAGCATAAATTACAGGGACATCACTATTCTGGCTGGGGTTATAGACTCAGATTATGTAGGAGAAATTAAAATTACAGTTTCTTCGGGAAGTAATCAAGTTATACCAGCTCAAACCCCTATTGCTCAGCTACTATAGTTTCCCTACTGGGTTCCTAATACAGGTAATGTAATATGTTCCACTAAAAGTTTTGGAATCATTGGGAGAAATCAAATTCATTGGGTTTAATCAATCATAGGCGAGAGACCCCTTTTAGATATCAAAATTAATGGTGTGTCCTTTAAAGGCTTTATTGACACAGGTGTGGAAGTTTCCATAATATCTCACAGTCATTGGCAAACTTCTTGGCCCCTTCAAAATGCCTTTCAATATATAACTGGCATGGGAGGGCCACAATCAGCACTGTGGAAGAGATTTACTTACTCAGTGGAAACTCATTTTCGAAATGACGCTTTTTGATGATCGCCACTGTTCAAATTAACCCCATGCCCATAACCTAGAATTCTGTAACTCCAGTTTGGGTTGAACAGTGGCCCTTAAAAGGGGAAAAATTGAATCAGTCTCAATTATTAGGGGAAGAACAATTGAATCTCAGGCATATTGAGCCCTCTACTAGCCCGTGGAATACCCTTATATTTGTCGTTCCAAAAAGGTCTGAAAAATGGTGCTTGTTACATTATTAAAGAAAACTTTATTAAACTATGCAAACTATGGGCCCATTACAGAATGGGTTACCTAATCCAGCATTTTTATGCCATCCAGATATTGGCCACTTTTTGTTATAGATTTAAAGGGCTGTTTCTTTACTATCCCATCAGACCCAAAAGACAAAATCAGATTTGCTTTTTCTTTACCTGTTCTTAATAATTCAAAGTCCACTAAAAGGTGGCAGGTGTTACCTCATTACATGATGAACAGTCCTACTTTTGTCAACACTTCATTGTTGAGGCTTTAGCACCCATTCATGCCCACTTTCCTAAAGCCTATATTTATAATTATATGGATGAAATTCTTATGGCTGCCACTACAGATCTACAGATGGCAGGAATCTTTAAGGCCATGCAGCAACTCTTGCCAAAATTTGGACTTTGCATTGCTCCTGAAAAGATACAACTCACTGACCCGTGGCAATATTTAGACTTTGTGGTGTCATAAAAAACCTTTGAGCCCCAAAGAATTCAGTTAAATATTCAACCTTAAATAACTTTGAATAACTTATAAAAGATGTTTAGTGCTATTAAGTGGTTGCATCCCAGCCCAGAAATCACTACAGGGCAACTAACCAACTTATTTAACACTTTAAAAGGCAATGCCAGGCTTGATTCCCCTAGAACTTTATCTAAACAAGCAATAAGAGCATTAAAACATTTAATGAAGCAATCAATTTGCAACAATTAGAACACAGGGATATGTCTAAACTGATCTGGCTTATTTTACTTTATACTCAGCACTCACACACAGGCATTATTGCCCAGTTTGAGTCTCATTTAGTGGTGTTAGAATGGCTTTTCTTACCACATATGGGATGTAAAACCTTCTCTATCTACTTAGAAGGAATACTATGGTTATTGGTGAAAGGACACATTAGAGTAAAAATGCTAACTGAAAATGACCCAGAAACAATCCATTTTCCTGTTTCTCCTGAACATTTAGAATTCGCTTATAATTCTGTTATCCAATTAGCAATGGCAAACTTTACAGGTAAATTAAACTTTCAATTTCCTACAGATAAACTACTACAACAGCTGCCTATACTTACCCCATTCATAAAACTAGCAAAAATAGTTTCTTCCACCCCTCTTTCAAATTGTGTTACTGTTTTTCTTGTTGGCTCAGGTAAAACTGGTAAGGTAGCCTTTACATGGTATGAAAATGGAAAATGGTACTTAGGAATCACAGATGGATATTTATCCACTCAAAGGACTGGATTAGCAGCAGCCATTATGGCCCTACAGCATTTTGATCAGCAACACATCAATATCATTTATGACTCTGCTTATGTAGTTCATCCTTTACAGCACATTGAACAGGGTCTTATTAAACCCCTAGCTGAAGAAAATCTATGTTTCCTATTCTTAACTCTGCAGCAATTGATCTCAGTATAACAGCATTCACTGTTTGTTACTCAAATTAGTTCTCATTCTAGACTGCCTGGACCTTTAACTGAAGGAAAACAAAGAGTAGAGACCTTGGTAAGTCTCACGTTAGCCTTTCAGCAAGGCCAGCTATCACATAGCTTCTTCCATCAAAATGTTAAAGCTCTACAAAAACAGTTTCAGCTCTCTTCAGAGCAAGCTAGGCAAGTTGTGCATGCTTGTCCTGATTGCCGAAAGCATACATTATTGCCATGTCTATTTGGAACAACTCCCAAGGCCTTAATGCAATCCAAATATGGCAAAGAGATGTCACCCATTATCCTGCTTTCAGCAGGTTTAAGTACATCCATGTTACCTTTGATACTTTCTCTCATTTCATAGTGGTCTCCCTATTTACAGGAGAATCATCACATCATGTGATCCCTCACCTGCTAATTGCATTTAATCACATGGGATGTCAGAAAACTATTAAAACTGATAAAGGAACTGGATATACCTCTAAACATCTATCACTTTTCTTTCAACAATGGCAGATTAAATATATTACAGGAACACCTTACATTCCAACAGGAAAAGCTATCATAGAATGCTGTCGCTCCACTCTAAAATATCTTCTTCTTAAACAAAAATGGGGGAATAAAGACCAAAGACTCTCCATTCTGAAGTACAATATAAAAATAGCTCTATATACTTTAATTTTTTTTTAATTGAGGTGCTGATGGTTTCACAGCATCTGAATGGTGTTTCCATTGAACCATGTCAATGGTGAAATCCCCTTAACAGGGGATGATAACCAGACAGGGTGGCATGGCCCAGTAGATTTACTAACGTGGGGAAGGGGGTATGCCTGTGTTTTATCACCAACAGGACCATTGTGTATCCCAGCATAAAGGGTGAAACTTGACCATGGCATGGAGAAATCCAACCAACAACCCAATACCACAGATGGAGAAGAGGATGATAGAGGAACAAAGGAACACCCACAAACAACCATGCCATAACTTTACCCAAACTCCAGGAGTAACTTAGGAAAATCTTAAACAATTAGTCCAAAAGACTGCCAAAATGCTCTCTCTCACTGGGGTGCCACCTTCCCCTGAAAATAAGTTCTTTGCATATTTGGCTGTTATAGCATCAATTTTCACACAGTGCTACATGTTCTTCTTCTTTTCTTACTAAAACAGATCCTTTTAGCTTTAGCTAACATACATCACTACTGGACTGGGGGAAACTGGATCCTTCCATCAGACCCCCTTAAAGAGGGAATTGCGTGGCTATCCATTAATCAAACAATTTCATTTCTGTCTAATTTATCCCCTTTATGTTTTCATCCACCTCTCAAACCTTATGCCCTCAAATCTTACCTCAGTATTACTTACACTATCAGCCAAAGTTTAATTGTCAACCTGCTAACCTCACCTTTATTAGAGCTATCTCAATTAATTCTTCTTCATTCTCTTCTCTCATTTGCAATTATAATTCTGGTAACAGAATTATAATTGGTCATGGCCCCCAGGATCACCTAGGTGAAGAAACATAGTCCAGGCCTAATCATCCTTTTACAGGATATTGATACACCAGAGGGCATTTGGTCCACCAGGGTAAGTAACACCAACGTAAGTAACTCCACTACTCTATGCAGTGGTCCCACCACTACTGTATGCAATAGTCCCAAATATTAATGAGCAAACCTAGGCCTTGCTAATTAGCACTTTTCTTATTTTAGGATAAAAAAGAACTAAACTGTACACACATCAGGGTTGTTTTATAACAAATAAGAACAGATGAAATGTGTTACAGAGAGTGTTGTGTTCCTCCCTGGGAAAACTGGCCACTTTTTAGGGACTGATGCATAAAATTTGGAGTGTACTGCCCAGGGTGTGTTGTACTACTTTCTGAGGAGGCTGGCTATTTTGACAGGAATTAACACATTGCTCACAAGTTGACATCTACAGTATCAAGTTCATTAATCATGAACACTCTAAAGGATAATCCCTAGTCAAACCAGTTATAGTCCCACCCTACGAGAAGGTATTCTATGCAAATATTTTCTAACAAAACTCTAGTATCAGCTGCAAATTCAAAACTTCCCAGCCAAAAGCTAGATGTTAGTGAGTTTATATGTAAAACTGCTCTATTTATCTATCATTCTATAACTCTATTCAATATTAATTTAATCTTTTAATTGATTATGTTATTCTTATTTCTCACTCTAATCAATATAAACTTATTAAATTAAACATACATGTTAACATTTATCTTGTATCTATCCAGGACTCTAGCCAAATATGAGCCAGGTATGTCAGTGTGTGCCCCAGTTTGGTAAGCATGTGAATGTATGTATACCTATCATAAAAGATTGAAATATAACAATTAAACCTAATAAATTCATTAGTACACTTATTACTTTCATTATTTCAGCCATTATCATAGCTGCCATTGCCAACACTGAGGCAGTCGCCATTACAGAATCAGTTCAAACTGCTCATGTTGTTAATTAAATTATGACTAATGTCTCTGATGATTTTTTTTTTTAACCAGGATGTCCTGGGGATTGAAGCTGGGTCCCTCCATATGGGAAATGGATGCCCAACTATTTGAGCCACATCCGTTCCCCTCTGATGAACTTTTAACACAAACTCATATTGATAATAGTGTTCTTTCCAAACTTGATCCATTAGAAGCATCTATTCTGTGGATAACCAAAAGAAAAACAACAAGCTCTGCTTACCAGACAAGATTTGCAGTGCAACTGGTAACATGTTAAAAATTTGTGTTATCCCTTTACCTTGGGACAGTTCTCTGCATTCGTGGGAGCAAGAAAAAAATGACTTACAATTTTTTTCCACTCCCATCTACAGGAAGCAGTGATTGATCTCCATCTATGTCTGAATCATCCACTATCTTAAATAAAACTTCATGCTCAGCAAAATGCATTTCAAACACTTAGTGATAATCTGCAATAGTTAAATTCATCTAATTGCTTTCATGGCCTAAACATAAGAATCTGGATAATATCTCTTATTGAAATAATCACATTTTTTATTTTATTGCTAATCCTTAAGTTAATTCATCAAGCCCTCTCTCGAGCTCATCATGCTGAACAAAAACTCATTGCCTTAGTTGCTGCCTCATCTTTTTCTCCCACATCTGAAAATCAAGAACAAAGAAACAAGGAGAAGACATAACAACACTTTAGTTAAAACATTTTTGAATTAGTTTTTCATAAATATTATTAAATTAGTTGTTTAACTTTTGTAAACACTCTGCTCAGCTTTGCTAACAAAATTTATTTGATTCATGCTTGTAACAAATCATTTTTCCTAAAGTAAAAATTTAAGCCTTATGTCCCCTAACTTTACCTCTAAGTCTGCTTTATTTCCTTCTCTCTTGCCTTTTCTAGTTTTACCACATTCTGGTGGTATTCTGCGCATGTCCCATACTTGGGATTGCTTGTGTATCCTTAAGCTGTATTAGCCTTCTAGGTGCTGGTAAACCTGGGTTTTCTGAAACTTGTAGCCTGTGCATCAAGCATGGGAATCCCAATGCAAGTGCTGAGTGTGGAGGCCCTGAAAACTTTGGCAGTCTCACACTACCCTGTTTGGCCACGGAGGATAGCTGGCTAGCTAGAGACAGGTAAGATTCTTCAGGGAAGGAACAAATTAAGACAGGCACAGTCACAGGGGGGCCATCAGGAGAGAATTTAAGGGCCTACAGAGGTAGGACCTTAACCTTCAACCCTCCAAAGGGAAGTCAACTGCTGCCATGGCTACTTTGTTTCCCACACACAGCCCAGTTCAAAACCCAGGTAGCTGAGAGTGACCTAGTCTTACTACTATCAATCTTCAAGTCAAAACATATTTTTAAATACTGTGCCAGGATACATTTTCTGCTTAACTTTTCATCTTCTTTCTTAAACAATAAAGGGGGAAATGTGAGGATGCTTCAGTTAAATTATCTTTGTAACAGTTTAAACCTCCTTTGCTGTGCATGCAAATTGCTTCTCTATGGGAAAAAGGTGCTGTTATCAGGTCCTGCTGAAAACAATGAGGACTTTCTTAATTTACACCATCACTTAGTTAGGTCTTTCTGCCTCTCCATTATCTCCCTGAATAAAAGTTTCTAAACACTTCCACATACAGCAATTGCTTGGGCATGCCTCATGATATAGCTGACTGTATATATATTGAGGAAGTTCCAATAAAAAGGTCCTACCCTCAAAGAATACTAACCCTCAGAATGTTTGCATTTCATTCCCATGGCAATTCAGAAAGATTGAGATTACACAAAGTAATTTCTCAGACCAAAATGGGATGAAATTGAAAATCAGTAAGAGCCAGAGAACCAGATTAGGCAGAAAGATATGGAAGTTAAACAACACACTCTTAGACAAACAGTGGGTCAATGAGGAAATCTCAAAAGAAATCAGTAACTACCTTCAAGTGAATGATAATGACAACACAACATATCAAAACTTAAGGGATGTAGCAAAAAGTGTACTGAGAGGGAAATTCATAGCCATAAATGCATATATCAATAAAGAAGAAAGAGTTAAAATTTAAGACCTAACTGCACACCTGGAGGAATAAGAAAAACAACAGACTAATCCCAAAGCAAGTAGAAAGAATGAAATAGCAAATAATATAGCAGAAGTAAATGAAATAGAAAATGAGAAAGCACAAGGAAAAATGAACAAAACCAAAATCCAGTTCTTCAAGAAGAACACTAAAAATTGACAAACCCTTAGCTAGACTAACAAAAGAAAAAAGAGACAAGATGCAAATACACAAAATAAGAAATGAGGAAGGAGATATCACCACTGACCCCACAGAAATTAAGATTATTATAAAAGGATAATTTGAAAAATTATATGCCATTAAGAAGGATAATTTAGAGGAAATGGACAAATTCCTAGAAACTGACAAGCAGCCTTCATTAACAGAAGGAGAAACTGATGAACTCAGCAGGCCAATTACAACTAACGAGATAGAATCAGTTGCCAAAAACTTCCCAAATAAGAAGAGCCCAGAACCATTCAGATTCATACATGAATTCTAGTAACATTCCAGAAAGAACTAACACCCATTCTGCTTAAACACTTCCAAAAAACAGAAGTAGAAGGAACATTGCCTAACTCATTCTATGATGCCAACAAAGCCAAAGAAAAGCCAAAGATGACACAAGAAAGGAAAACTACAGACCAATTTCTCTAATGAGCCTAGATGCTAAAATTCTCAACAAAATACTTGCTAATCACGTTCAACAGCACATCAAATGAATTATGCACCATTACCAAGTGGGTTTATTCCCGGGTATGCAAGGATGGTTCAACAGAAGAAAATCAATCAATATAATACACCATATAAACAGATAGAAAGAAAAAAATTCACATAATCATCTCTATAGATGTAGAAAAAACATTCAATAAAATACAGCACCATAAAAACGCTGCAAAACATAAAAATAAAAGTGAACTTTCTGAACATGATAAAGGGTGTATATGAAAACCCACAACTAACATTATATAAAATAGTTAAATCCTACAACTTTGCCTCTAAATTTGGGAACAAGAAAAGGATGCCCAATATCAATGCTACTATTTAACATTGTCTTAGAAGTACTTGCTTGAGCAATGATGCAAGAAGATATAAAAGGATTCCAAATTCGAAAGGAAGAAGTACAATTTCACTATTTGCAGATGACATGAACCTATATGTAGAAAGCCTGATAAATCCACATCAAAGCTTCTAAAACTTATAAATGTGTTCAGTAAAGTGGCAGGCTATATGATCAATGCTCAAATATCAGTAACATTACTGTACACCCCTAACAAGCAATCTAAGGAGGAAATTTTAAAAATGCCATTTACAATAGTACCTAAAAGAATGAAATATCTAGGAATAATTTTAATGATGTAAATGACTTATACACAGAAAACTACACAACACAGTTAAGGAAATCAACGAAGACTTAAATAAATGGAAGAATATTCCCTGTTCATGGATATGAAGACTAAACATCATTAAAATGTTTATCCTACCCAAACTGATCCACAGATTTATTGCAATCCCAATAAAAATCCACACAGTGCTTTTTAATGAATTGGAAAAACTAATTAAAAATTTATTTGGAAGGATAAGAAGCTCTGAATAGCCAAAAACATATTGAAAAGGAAAAATGAAATTGGAGGAATCACACTACCAGGCTTTAAAACATACTACAAATTTACAGTGGTCATTGTTTTGACACAAGGATTGACATACCAACAAATGGAACCAAATTGAGAGTTCTGATATATCCTCACATATACAGTCATCTGATATTTGAGAAGGTCACCAATCCCACTCAATGGGAGAGAATGGCCTCTTCAACAACTGGTGCTTTGAGATTTGGATATCCATATCCATAAGAATGAAAGAGGAACACCATCTTACACCTTATATAAAAAATCTACTCAAGATGAATCAAAGGTCTAAATATAGGGGCCAAAACCATAAGTACCTTGGAAGATAATGTAGGGAAGGATTGCAGGACCTTGTAATAGGAAATGGTTTCATAAACCTGACACCCAAAGGATGAGCAGCAAAAGAAAAACTAGAGAAATCGGATCTCCTCAAAATTGAAAACTTTTGCACCTCAAAAGATGAAATCAAGAAAGTAAAAAGGCAGCCTATCCAATGGGGGAAAAAAATATTTGCCAATCATATATCTGATAGCAGCCTAATATCCAGCATATATAAAGAAATTCTAAACCTTGAAAATGAAAATACCATTAATCCATTTAAAAAATGGGCAAGTGACTTGGAAAAAACATATCTCCAAGGAAGAAATGCAAACGGCTAAAAAGCAGATGCTCAACATCACTAGCTAATAGGGAAATGGAAATCAAAACTACAGTGAGATAGTATTTTACACCCATTAGACAGATGGCTATTAAAAAAAAAACAGAGAGCTATAAGTGTTGGAGAGGATGTGGGGGAATGGGAATCCTCATCCACTGGTGGGGGTGAGGAATGTAGAATGGTCCAGCCATTGTGGAGGACAGTTTGACAGTTCCTCAAAAAACTAACTATAGAACTGCCATATGATCCAGCAATTCCACCGCTGGGTATATATCCTGAATAACTGAAGGCAAAGACAGGAACAGATATATGCATACCAATGTTGATAGCAGCATTATTCACTTCACTATTGCCAAAAGTTGCAATCAACCCAAATGCTCAACAGATAAATGGATAAACAAACTGTTGTACATACATACAAAGGGATATTACTCAGCTGTAAGAAGGAATACAGTGCTAACACGTGAGATAAAATGGATGAATCTTGAGGACCTTATGTTGAATGAAGTAAGCCAGGCTTTGAAGAATGAACATTACATGACCTCACTGATTTGAATTAAGCAAATTGAGGAGACTTAGAGAGCTATTGTCTGGAAGATAGATTTACTGGAAATAAAAAGGGAGAACAAGGTTGTGAGCCAATGCCCATAGGTCATAATCTATGGTAAGGTAAAAGTATGTAGTTGTGTATTGAAAGGATATGACAGGAGGATAGTGGTATTATTGGGTTGGGTAGTGCAGGTTTGCCAGGAGGGTAGATTGGGGAGTGTGGGCTGGAATTTGGGGGAGAGTTGGGAGAAGTACCAGGTGAACACTGTGGATTTGCAGGTACATGGTTGAAAGTACAAAATTGATAATGCTTTTATGGTAACATGAAAAGGAATGGTGACTGGTTTAATGTGTTGGATGGGGGTGGATTTGGATAGGACACACCTTGAACAGGCTTCTGGGGAGTGTGTGAGTGATCAGTTTGCCACAATGTGTTGTATATAGAGGGGGAAACACATATAATTTGTGGGAAAGAGGTGGTATCCCATCCTGGGGAGGACCAATTTTTTCACAAACAGAGGGAAGAGAGTCTCTGGAGAGCATGGGTGGTTCCTAATAGTGGAAGACAAACCAGTGAGTCAAGACCTCAGTGTTGTTGCAAATAGCTATGAATCTTGTCATTCAAAGAATGAAGCCAGCAGGTTGCCGTGGGTCCCGAGGGAGGGGGAGGGAAGAATAGACTAGATCATACAGGGGCCATTTAGTGGGCAATAGAAGTGATCTACATGACCTTGCAATGTTGGACACAGGCTATGTTAAATATCAAAGTTTATAAAAGTGTATAGTCTAAAATGTAAACCATAATGCAAAACATTGGCCATGGTTAGTAGCTATTGCTGCATTAGGAGAAGAATGTTGTTTCTATGCTAACTACTCTGGCCTCATTAAAGATAATATGGCCCAGTTAAGAGAGGGGCTAGCTAAATGCAAAAAAGACTATGAGTCCTTGAACAACAATGGTTGGACCTCATAGGAGTTCCACAAGCTTCTTACTTATCTCCTCCCCCTCTTAGGCCCTCTCATAATCATCTTTCTCCTTCTCTCCCTGGGTCCTTTATTGTTTCAGAAAATTTTACAGGTGCTACGAAATTCCCTCTTCGACAAGCCTGTTACTGTCAGATACCAACGACTGGCTACCACTGAAGCAGCTTTTCTCCAATTAAGCAGTCATCACCGCCCTCCACCAACCCCCACCTCATGATCGCGCTAGCCCCAATCATCCCTACATTTCCAAACTCCCCTGCAGATGGTGGCTCATGTTGACTCCAGCGTCCTTGCCCAGCTACCCCCACCTCCCTCTGTCCTCTTTACCCCAGTTCCACCACCTACTCCAAACTCTACAACGCTGAACTGGTGAGCCAAAGACGGGCAACCTAGCCAGGCACCAGATGGCCAACCTAAGCAGTGCTGAACCGGTGAGCCAAAGATGGGCAACCTAGCCAGGCACCAAATGGCCAACCTAAGACTGGGCCCTAGCCGCCAAACGGTGATAAGTTGGCGCCACTTGCCGCCCCACAGTGATGCTAGGTGAACCCAGAGACGGGTAAGAGCCATATGTGCCTCAGCCGGCTATGACCTAAGACAGGCCCAGTTCCTCTGTACGGGTAAGAGCCATGTGTGCCTCAGCCGGCTACGACCTAAGACAGGCCCAGTTCCTCTGTCCAACTGCTGCGGCCTCCAGTAAGCAACCTAAAACAGGAGCCCAGCTAAATTAAAAAACAAGGGTGAGAT
>JAQZBX010046721.1:0-20690 GCA_029593785.1 Cabassous unicinctus | reverse complement strand
CTTTTCTTTTTTACTGGATGAATGTAAGCTTAGGGTTATGTTTTAGTACACATATATGGACTGGGTCATTGTAGGTTAAAATGTACCGTTGATCTTCATCGTTTGTGGATTCCCTGCTTGCAAATTGGCCTATTCGCTAAAATTTGTTTGTACCTCCCAAAATCAATACCAAGGAGGCTCTCATGGTTGTTTGTGGACACACGCAGAGCAGCGAAAAGTCTCGGCACATGCGTGCTCCCAGCTGAGATGGAGCAAGCTGACACTGCCTGCCTGTCTCGGCTGTCCTGTAAATAAGGTCCCTTCTGCAGGCTATTCAATGCCATGCTTTTCATGCTTTTGTGCTTGTTGGTGGTGATTTTGCTCTTTATAGTGGCCCCTAAGGGTAGCGCTGAAACCTTGTCTAGCGGTCCTAAGTGCAAGAAGGCTGTGACGCGTCTTAAGGAGAAAACACGTGTTAGATAAGCTTCGTTCGGGCAAGCGTTAGAGTGCTGTCAACAATATATGTTAAATAAAGTGTCTTTAAGCAGAAACACATATAAAACAAGTTTATGTGTTTATTAGTCGATGAAAATTTCGTGACCAGAGTTTCACGGGAACCCAGTGGTTCGTTATTTGCTAAATTCAGAGTTTGCAGCAACTTTGCAGTACATAGCTACCACAAATGATGAGAATGACTGTCTTACCAACCACTTCATGACTGTAAAGTCAAAATGTATTTTCTGATGGGCAGAGAAAGGTTTTGCAAAAGATGATGTTTTCCGCTTAACCTTATTTATAGCAATGATTTACCTAACTACCTGTTGGGTCTAATTAAAGAACAAGTCAAGAATCCATGGAAGAGCATTTAGATATTGAAGGAAGTATCTTTTTTCACTCCTTATTCTCTAGCTTAAGCAGATGACAGCTTATGCAAAACTTTAAGTGAGCTAGACAGTACAAAACTGAGGAAATTCAATTTGAGATTACCTTTAGGTCTCAGAAATCTAAAGAGGTCTATTCATGAATAGTCTTCGATGACAAGTAAGGTACAGCTTCTTAGTTAGGCAATTGGCATGCTTGTTTGAAGCTCAAATAGAGGATTATTTGTTGCTCGGTATACCATTTGTTATTTTCCACTGACCTACCATTAGGAGGGTATTTTTCCTGTATTTTGCTTAATTGATGCACTCAATTTTTTAACTATTTACAATTGTTTGTGGAAAAATTACATTTTTGCATTGGGTTCCAAAGTTTTGTGCATTATACAAATGGATTATCACATGTCTTTATATCTTACTACAAAACTTTGGGTACACTCAAATGGAAAAAAAAATTATGATAAACTTAAAAATCTACCTTGTTTTATAAAATTTTTGACATTTAGGATACCTGCCTGGGTTGCTTTCAATGGGCATATTTTTAGAATGTGGGTGATATTCAGGAAATCAAATGTATTTCTAAAGAAGAAGAAGGATCCCCCCTAAGTTATATAATTTTTATTCATAAAAGTGCAACACAGTGTGTATTTTTGTTTTACAACAAACTATATAATCCCTATAAATCTGATAGCAGTGGAGATACAGTTACAATTTCAGTATCTTTTTTGTTTGTTTTGCATTTTAGTAAACATTATTAAAAAACATATCTAGCCATATATTTATGTATATTTTTAAGCATTTTTAATGTCACATACTAAATGGTTATCATAGGAGTATGTTACCAGTGGATTCTCTTTCTTTTCTTTTGTGCATCCTTCACAATTAGAATAAATATCATTAATTAATATGCTTCTCTGAGGTCAAATTTTATTAAAAAAAAAAACAAAAAAAAACTATAGGAGAAAAACCCTAGAGAATTTTTCACAAAAATTAGGATGTTTGGAAATAATTGTTGGAATACTAGGCAGTTTACTACTTCTAAGTAGCAATGGAATCCCAGGGGAAAGAAACTTTCCAGGTATAGGAAAAGCTTCTATTACTTAAGCTTTTTTTTTCAAACATAGTCACATTTGCAAGCATAGGAGACTTTTACATGTTGCCCCTTTCTTTCTTCTCCTCCTTTCTTGAGCCAGTGGGAATTGGCCAGAGAGCCTCACCCCTTTCTCTTGGCTTCCTTCTATGGAACCTCCCTGGCCAGCTGGAGCTCTTTGTCCCCATGTCAGAATTCAGACAGTGCCATTTATTGAAGCTTCAGCACCTCACTGTGTGATGTGATGACTCCAGCCTCTGGCGCAGGACGCTGTCCCCGGAGCACAGAGGCCCACCCGCCGCTGCCATGGCTTGACCTCCTTCAGAGAGCGTTTCTCTGCAGGCATGAAACCTGCCACCCATTGGCATGGCTGCTGGTGGATGGGACCCCACTAAGAGCTGTGCTTTTGGTCTTTAATGTTTTGGTATTTTACTTGTTTCTTTGTTTTAAACCGTTCCATTTCAAAATTCTGAGTATTTGATTATATAGTTAGAATGTGTGAGCTTTTAATTGATCTGTAATTGATATTTTTCCAAATTATGAAAAAAACCACAAGAATATTGTGCTGTATGTTGTCACTGAGCTCCCAGATATCACTCCCATGCACTGAAAATTAAGAGTATATGTGACTTTTGGAAAATTTGTTGCTTTTTAACCTTAATCAAATATTTTATTAACATTTAAATTAAAATATATGAATATTTTAAAATCAGATTTAATAATCATTTGAGATGGAAATCATTGACCTAAATTTTCAAATAAATGCTTATATATGTTCTCGCTATAAGAAATAAGATTTTTATGCTAAATAATATATACCATTTTCAGGTATAATAAAATTATAATCTCAAAGCTGAAGCTGAAGGAGAACCACTTCAAATTTAAATTTAAAAAATAAATTGACCACTAAATTGCATACTTGAAAGTGGTTAAAATGGGAAATGTTATATTTTATATATGTTGCCACAATAAAAATTAAAAGCAATAAGTAAACAAACAAACATGTAAATAATAAATAAATTGAAATTCTTGCTTCACTAAGACCCAGGGCCAAAAAACCCAGTTTCCCCCAGAAGCCACCAGAGGGAGCTGTTGAACCCTAAACTAAATTGATTCCAGGGAAAGGTCCTTTGAACTTTAAGCAACAATAAATCTTTAGGAACAATTATTCAGATAATCTATTCTATAAAATTTACTTGCTATGTAATGAACAGTAGCACAGGTATTTTCCCAATTAAAACAAAACTTTATGCAGATATGACTGAAGTGATGAATGCACAATTCTGTGATTATACCAAATACCATTGATTGTACACTTTGGATTGATTGTATGCTTTCTACATATGTATCAATAAAATTGATTTTTCAAAAAGCTATGCAGATAAATAAGAGATACTGCAGTTAAGTTCTAGTACTTTAAAAAAAAACTTTTTAATTTGAAATACTTTCAAATTTACAGGACAGTTACAAAAATAATAGAAACCACGTATACACAACTCCAACATAACCCTATACCAGCTCCACCAATTTTTGCCACACTTACCATTCTTTATCTATCTATCTATCTATCTATCTATCTATCTATCTATCTATCTGTCTAGCCATCCATCCGTTTTCTGAACACTTGAGTGTAGTTGAATGCATCATGCTCCTTGAATACTTACTGCTATGTACATTTCCTAAGAGCAAGGATACTCTCTTATGCAACCACCTTTAATGCAGTTACCAAGTTCAAGAAATTTAACATTGATATAAAGCTTACAGTCTATATTCAAGTTTTTCATGTATTAATTTCCTTTGAACATTTTTTCCTACCTTGCTAGATCCCATCCAGGATGATATATTGCATTTAATTGTCGTGGCCTCTTCGGTTGCTCCCCTTTTCTTTTGTTTTTTTTTAATTGTGGGAACATAAATACAACCTAAACTTTCCCATCTCAACCACTCCTAAGCATATTTACCATTCAGTGGGATTAATCACATTCTCAATATTGCAATGTCCTCACCACCTTCCATTACTAAAACTTTCCTATCCCTTCAAACAGAAACCCTGCACCCACTATGCATGAACTCCCGGTCCCCTGCCTCCTGCCCCCGGCAACCTGTACTCTTAATTTCTGACTCCAAGGGCTTGCAGATTCTCCAATATTTTCTTTGTTGTTACACTGAGGCTTCAATTTAACATCATAAATCTGTGACAATCTTGTTTGCTGTGATTCCAACTTAAGTAGTGCACACTAACTATGCTTCTCTACCCCCCCATTTCCCCACCTTTATGCAGCTCTTCTCACAAATTACATGTTTGTACATTGGGTCAAAATCTACTGATTTATTATTACACTTTTTGCTTTTGCCTTTTAGATCCTGTAGGAAGTAAAAAGTGGAATTACAAACCAAAAGTACAATAGTACTGGCATTTATATTGACTCATGTCCTTACCTCTACTGGAGAGCTTTACTTCTTCATCTAGCTTCAATCTATTGTCTATTGTCTTCTCCTTTCAACCTGTAGAACTTCCTTTAGCATGTCTTATAGGGCAGGTCTAGTGATGATGAATTCCCTCAGCTTTTGTTTATCTGGAAATATCTTAATTGCTACCTCATTTTTGAAAGAGAGTTTTGCCAGATATAGAATTCTTGGTTGGCAATTTTTTTGCTTTCAGCACTTTAACTATGTCTTCCCACTGCTTTCTTGCCTTCCTGGTTTCCAATGAAAAATAGGTATTTCATTTTATTGAGCTTCCCAGGTATGTGACATGTTGCTTCTCTCTTGCAGCTTTCAGAATTCTCATTTTATATTTGGCATTTGACAGTTTGATTATAATATGCCACAGTGTGGGTGTATTTGGATCTATCCTTTTTTGAGTTTGGTGAGTATTTTGGAAGTGTATAGTCATGTCTTTTGTTAAATTTGGGAAGTTTTAGCCATTAAAAAAAAAATTCCCTCTGCCCCTTTCTGACTTTCTTATTCTTCTGGGACTCACCCAATGCATATGCTTGATATTTTAATAGGTAATTGCTGGGATTTAAATTCTGAGGCATATGTTCCTTAAGCTTGTATCCAGCTAGTGATATGACAGGGCTTTTCTCCAATGCCAGGAGCTAACAAAAAAGAAGCAGCAGAAACAGAAGCATTTCAAGTCTTTGCAGATTGACCTCTGCTAGTGCTCTGCTTCAGAACTTATCCATACAATGACCTTGTAGAATAGCTCCAGGCTAAAGCATAAGGGCCTCTGAGATTCTTTCTGGACATGCCTCTTGTTCTGAGCATGCACATGTGGCTCCCCAGAATTCCTCCGTTTACACAGATAAGAATGTTTCCTCTTCCTTAGGACAGTTTCCTCACTGCACTCTTACCCCAGGCAGCTTGACTTGACTGCTCTCCCACAGCATCCTGTAGGAGACCTGGACGAGCCTTCTACTGGTAGGGCAAGTTCTGGGAAGGCAAGTTCCTCAGGCCAGGACCAGACAGATTGGGGCAGACGTACATGCTCCCAGTGTGTGCACAGCGGTTACTCTGCTTCCTCCGGAACCAGGATAAGGGCTCCTCACTGGGGGCGCAGGCCAGCTCTGCACCAAGCAGGTGAGGGGTGAAGGAGAGGCCAGCCAGAACACCACAGATCCTACCACCTTTAAGCTACCTTTTTCTTGATTCAGCATGCACTTTGTTACTGCAGTCCTTTAACTGTTTCTTGGAACTTTGAGAAGGATGTTTCTGCCAGGTCTTAGTTTTTCAAAGCTGAAGTGTCTCACTCCACCATCTTGATCATTACTCAATCCGTGAATACTTTTGAGCGCATATTATTTCAAAAAGAGGTTGCTCATAAACGTGTGTATGCCTGTGTATATGTATGTTTGCATTAAGACATAAAACATGATATATAAGAACCAGAAGAAAGAAACAAAACACTATGGCGTTTCCAAAGAGATAAGGCATCATCAGGTGGGGAGAATCGAGAAAGGCCAGCCACAGGAGGGGTGTTTGAGAAGGGACTTGGTGGACCTCTGGGAGAGTGAAATATTATTCTGAGTAGGGGGGACAACGTAAGAGTAAAGAAATTTTGAACAACCCTGAATAATCCAGTTTGCTTGAAGCATAATTTGAATGATGGTGATCAAGAGAATATGAGGCATGGAGAGTCACTGTCCACTGGGCACAGAGTTTCTGTTTGGGGAGATGGTAAAGTTTTAGTGATGGATGGTGGTGACAGTAGCATAATATTGTGCATGTACACAACACCTCTGAATTGTTTACTTGACAGTTGTTAAAATGGAAAATTTAATGTGCATATGTTACCACAATAAAAATTTAAAATATATGTATAAAAACCCATAGACTTATACAACACAAAGAATGAGCCCTAATGTAAACTGTGGACTTTAGTTAATAATATAAAATAATAATATCGGTTCATCAATTGTAGCAAATATACCATTCTAATGCAAAATGTTGATAATGGGGAAACCTTTGTGTTGGTAATGGGAGTGGAGGGTGGGTATATGGGAACTCTGTACTTCCTGCGTGATTTTTCTCGAAACCTACAACTGCACTAAAAAAGTTAAACATTTAAAAGAGAGAGGGAGAGAGAATATGAGGTAGAGAAGGTAGGCCAGCTGTATTGTGATCACTCATGAATCCCTGGGAGACTTCCTTTTACCTAATTGCTTCCAATGTCAAAAGTTTCACCCAATGAAATCTTAAACTGAGAACGCAGAAGAGTGAGTGGGAAGCATAACTGAATTATCTGTGCTTTCCTTAGGTAGGCTTGGCCTCACCCCCATGAATAAAATGCTACCGTGGGCATTATCTGCTAAAAAATCCCTTGAATACACACTGCGCACAGCTTCTTAGAAGATCCCAATGTTCATGAACTTTAGCTTTCTGAATTTGATGGAACATTTCTAAAGTCCTCAAAAATAAGAGAAAGTGATCTTTAGAAAAAGATTGATTAATAGTTGGATGCTCTTAATAAATTTATTACAATAGAAATGACTACTTGGAGTACTTGAGGTAGTTTTTAAATTCATATTTCTAAAAGAAATTTTTAGAGCCAAGACAAAACAGAAGCTAGCTATAGGAAGTGGAATGAATTTAGCTCTTGAGTTTTCTGGCAGCCAGTGTGCGGGGAAGCATGCTAGGCCACATTGCTTTCATTTGATGAATAGATCTGCTCGGACAGACGTTTTCCTGGAATTAAAGTCAAGCAAAAAATGATAGTGGAGGGTCGTATATAAAAGGAACACTGGGTAACTTGCTGGACAACTTCATTTGCTGTTTTTAAAAAGCACATACATTGGTAATGGATGGTGTTGGTGGTAGCCCAACATTGTGAATGTGATTAACACCACTAAATTGTGTATTTGTAAGTGGTTAAAGTGGGAAATGTTAGGTTATGTAGATGTTACCACAATAAAACAAAAAATAACAACAACAGAAAACACATGCATAGAGGTTGTTCAGACATACTTTGAGCTTCTGCAAAGGCTGTAAATATTAAATTAAGGCATAGCTCAGTAAATTCATTTGTCAAGGGCAGACACAAAAATAATCCTGATGCTTTGCTTTTTGATGATCTAATTCAGAGACAAAATTAGGGCACTAATGAGGGATGTTTCATAGGGTCTGAGGGGGTAATGTGCAATAATGGGCCCCAAAGATATCCATGTCCTCATCTCTAGACTCTATGACTATGTCACTCAAGCAGCAAGGGAGAATTAAGGTCACAGATGAACCGCGTTTGCTAATCAGGTCTCCATCTGCAGCCAGCAATGGGAGATGGTCTACATCACCTCTCTTTTGTGTGCAGTAGGCAAAGGACCCCACTCCCTCCCCATCTGGAGCAGATGTGGCAGTGGGGGTGGTCCCGGTGCCAGAAAACACACATATCTAGCTAAGACATCTCCAGTGCTTGGGGCCAAAGGGGAAGGAATGTGCAAGCCACTTCTGCTAGGGGATGTGTTTTACCTCAAGGCACTCCAGAGAGGGGAGTCAGTCCCCATTTATCATTCTGTCCTGGGAGCAGGTTGACACATCTAATTCTGAGCACAGGCTTTACTTGTGGGCCGCAGGGCAAGCTGCGCTTGGACAATCCCATTTATTTATTTTTCATTCATCCATTTGGTCACTTATCATTTACTTATTTACTTATTTATTTATCTGTTCCACTATTAGAATTTCTGACTGTAGGGGAAGGCCTTTGGTGGGTGACATTGACGTTAGCACTGAGGACTGACCTGCTGCTCAGGCCTCCAGCCGTGGCAGCCTCTTGGGAGATTTAGCACAGACCAAGGTCTTGTCCTTGGCTTTAGTAGTTTGGAAACTTGATTCTATCAGTTTACCTGTTGTTACTCTGACTCTAGCTAATGAAGCTCATAAACCAGAATTCTAATGTATTAATTCACAACAGGAGATAGTTGTGTCCACTCTGCAGGGTCTTGCCAGATACGAAGATAATGGGGCAAGCACATGAGAGACAATAAGCATGCTTGGTGACCTTTGAATTCGGAAAAGGAAAATTAAGTGACCTAAGAAAATTAAATGGCCTTCTGGCTATGGAAAATCTGATGAAATTAATATTTCCAATAACTGAAATTTCTACCATAGGGTAGAAATCCAAAATGTTCAGTTAAACAATGAACATATATGGAGCAGTTATCATGCCAGGCATTCTCTCTCACCCTTAACAATGCTCAGTCAATGCTAGAACATTCTCTTTTTTGTGTCTACATGCAGCTTTTTCAGTTAATTCCAGACCTGAAGACACAGACTTTGGACACCCAGTTGGACTTCTGGGTTTCCAAGGTATTCTCAGGACCATATTTATAAGCTATCTCATTAGGTGGGACCTTTCTTTGGGTAACTCCTTTCCTCTTCTTCCAGGTAATTCTTAACTCAGAGCTGCCCTCTGTGTGCCAAGTACACGTCATTGTTATTTCTTAACAATTACTCACAAGGCCTTAGCAAGAAGTGGAAGGCTGTGGGCATCAGCTCATTGATGTACCTGCCATTGATTTCACAGGATGTGCTTATAGATAACTGGATTTCCTTTTGTTGGTTCCCAGGAATGGCTTTATGTGAGGAAAGGTTGTTTGCTTATTTCCTTTCTGTAGTAATGGATATTTAACTTCCAGGGCACCACTCTCCGTCCTTTGGCATTTGATGACAAATGGAAGTCCCCTCGGCTTGCAGGATTTGACTGTACCATTTTAGAGCAAGACCATTTGCCTACCCTCCATACTTCGTGTGAAGCCACCAAATAGAACAAAACTGCTCTGAAAATAGAATTTCAAAAATCTAATAAAAAACAAAAGCCAGAAACAGCCAAGTTGAGAAGCATTTAGAAAGCAGCGTCTCCATATTCTCCATATTCAAGAGTGCAGCAGATTTCCCTCTCTTATTGTTGAAAGCTAGATCTTGAGAGTATCTAAGATAAACTCCTCATTTCCACTAATGAGTATGCTAATTTGATCTTTGTACAGAAGTCTTTCTGGCTCCCTTCCTCTATACAAAATGTGCTGCTAACTTACTGGTTTCAACTTAGGCTAGCAAATCGACTATTCTAATTAACCCAGATACGGAAGAAGGAACTAAAGAGAAATCGGACTTTGAGCAGCTGTTTCAGGCCTTCGGTTTCCTGGGCTCCTTACAGCTCCGGATGCCCAGTACTGCCTGCTGTGGGAACCCTGTGCAGGGCTGAGGAGCCGCCGATGCTCAGCGTCACCCCTGGTCTCACGCCCAGTGGAGAGAAAAGCTAGGCTCAGGATATTGCTTAGTGCGTTGATGGAGACAATTACCTTTGCCCTGGCTGCTTTTCCATCCATCACGCGGCAGGTAAGTCCTACAGTTCAATTCGGGTGATAACTTTAGGAAATTGGTGCCTGGAGAAATAGGTTAAAGGAGACTAAGGTAACTTGGCAGCTAGTGAAGCCACCCAGTTTGCTTTGCTAATTTATCAAGAATAGTTTTTTTCACTACCACAAGAAGGAATAAGGCAATAGGGAGTTTCCAGTAACAACTCCTTATTTATGGAAGAGGAGACAGTTAATCTGCATTGAGATTCTGAGGATTCCCCACTATTCCTTCCTGTTGTGGGTGAGCTTTCAAAATTGAAGCAGTGGCTTCCCCCACCCACAGAAAAATTCCTTTAAGGAGTCATGAGACCATCAACATTCAGAACTGTTTAAAAGACTCTTTAGACTTCTGGAATGACACTGGGAAATTCTTGGATTTATGGGCTGGGACAAGAAGGAAATCAAGACTAGGAAATGAAGTGGTCCAGCAATCTAAATTTCAAGCCTGGAGGAACCTTCTTTACATCACTTACTAATCTGTTCCTCTTAATACAGTTACTGCCAAGTGGAGGTGTTTAATGAAAAACATTTATAGTCCCTTCTGCTTTGGCTCAAATACCATGTAGAAGACCAGATTCCTTTCAAATAGTTTGGGTTCAATCATTTAGTGTTAAATGCTTACTTAAGAGACTGCAGCACTCATTGTTGCTTAATGTTCAATGAACTCTAACAGGTCTTGATAGACAAAGTGATTTGGAGCACAGCTCCAGTTCTCCATTAATCCACTCAATCTAATGAGAGTCTAAATGATGTTCTCAAGCCACGGAAACTTGAAAGAGAGTGGTAGGAGCCTTAAAAGCCGTGTGTATAGTCTAGTCTTTTGAGTTCCTGGGCTCACGACCTAACATAAAAAAATAAAAAACAGATGTGAAAAAAAAAAAAAAACATGCCAGAGAAATATGACTCATGGGTGCATGACACTGAGTTGCACTGGGTTCATATAAGGCAGCAGTTCTCAAACTGTTTGGTCTTAGAGCCCCTTTAGAATCTTAAAAACTGAGGACCCCAAGGAGCTTTTGTTTGTAATGAGTTGTATCTATTAATATTTACTCTATTAGAAAATAAAATAGAGAAATTTAAAAAATACTTAATCCGTTTAATAGGTGTAATAGTAATCCCATTACATGTTAATATAACATGTTTATGAAAATAATTATGTTTTCCAGAACAAAAAAAATGAGTAAGAAGAGTGGTACTATTTTGCATTTTGGCAAGTCTTTTTAGTGTCTGGCTTAATAGAAGACAGCTGGGTTCTCATATCTGCTTTTGCATTTGATCTGAATGTGTCGCAATATGTTGCCTTAGTTGAAGTACATGAAGAAAATCTGGCCTCACACAGATATGTAAGTGAAAAACGAGACTTTGCAGATAATGGTGGATTTGTTTAAGTTCCTTGGCAAGTGTAGTTTCTTAAAGATTAGCTGCAATATGGAATCTGAAACCACATCAGTTTCAGATTCATACTCAGTTACATTAAAATCCATCTCCCACTCCCAATGGATCCTTCATCCATGAATGGTTAGGTAACATCATGCATTGGTCTTTTGAAAAATATTGGTTCACTGAATTTATGCAGATCATTGAAATGTTGACATATTTCTTTATACAATGGTGGAAAAAAGAACATATGTTAATATCACTTGTTACTATCTCATCACATAATTCTTTAAATATTGGTAAGCTGTCAAGCTCATGGTGGTAGATATGAGTTTTCAAAATTCTAATTTTTGCTTGAAACTTCAATTTTATTATTGGCAATAAATACCTTCTGCTGTTTTCCTTTTCATGACAGGCTTGCTTGGTTCATTTTTAGGAAAATATTCACCAAATACCTAAGTCTGAATAACTATAGTTTATCTGTCAATCTTTCAAGTAAAAATAATGTACCATATAAACAAAGGCTTGTAATTCAAACAGTTGTCTTCTTGAGACAATCATTGTACTTCTGGATGCATAGATGCGTGTTTTGAGTATATTCCATTTTGGCAGGCAGAATATTAAAAAGACATGCACTCAAAGGTTGAGATTTAATAAAAGTTTACGTTTTATTAAATTTTAAAAGTTATTACATCATTATGAGTATTCTTAAATGAAACTGGCTCTTTTTTTTAAACTACAAATACAGGACTGTGAAGACTATAAAAGACTGCAGGTACCGTTGAGTAGCACTGCCTTGATTGATGCCAAGGTACCTGCAGTTTTACCCACCATCACTTTTGCACCATTGCTAAGAATGTCAACACAGTGGAAAAAGTCAAATAACATCTTACTATTTTATTACAGAAATAATTTTTATCTCTAGGACACCTTTAAAGGGTCTCAGAAACCCCCAAGGTCCTATGGACCCTACTTGAGTACTACTTGATTTAAGACATCTCAAGTATTGCTCTTGTAGAACCACACAAACTTCCCAATTTATCTAGCTATGGAAGACATTCCCATCAAAGCAAATTGAATTGGACTCTAGAACTTCCTGCTCATTTTTAGCTTATCCAACTTCCAGTTTCCTAATTGTCAGATTCAAGTAACAGATTTTTAATATATAATGTTTAGCTCTCCTGAATGAGGTGTCATTTAAAGTATATGGGCTATTAACATCATTTTCCTACTGCCATTTGTGTTATATTTTGTATTTGTACCCTAAGGCAGAGCTCAAGTTTATTCTTAAATAAATGGCAACCTTGTGTTAGTCTGTTGAAAAAATATTAAGCTCTCTAAACCAACTTCTAGCTTTGACAGTTCTAGTAGTAGCACATTTTCTTTCACTATTCTAGCTCAAAGTTCTTAGTTCTCAGGAAAAAACATCTCCAATAGCAAAGAAGTTTTGAAGGAAATTAGTTTGATTCAAGATCCCAAGGAAAGGTTAAAAAAAAAAAAGGGATGGGGTGGGGAGGCTTTGTGCTGGTCAGGATTTTAGCCTCTTGGATCAGACTAATGTAAGCAAAAATAAATAGCGTAAGCTATAAAACAAAAGATGTAAGTGATATAATGAAATTGGAGATCAATCTTAAAATCTCAAGTTTCTTTTCTGCTCTCATTTGCTCATAGCATTTATGAGTTCATTTTCCTTTTTTCAAAACTGTGATGGAAATCCTAAAATTTAAGTTAACAATTTGTAATTATACTTAGTGAAAGATTAGACACACCTTGGTGTGTGAGAAGCTAGAAGATACTAATTTTCCTCATGCTATTTGGATGCTATTCATCCAAAGGAGTTTAAGTTGACTCACAAGTACTGTGATATGGTCTTAGAACTGCATATAAAAATTGAAGACCAACTTCCGGGAATATGGCAGGCTAGAAAGTCATAGGACTCTCTTCTCTCCCAGAAAAATAGCTAGAGGACAGGCAGAAATAGCCTGGAAAAAAACTTCTAGGATTTAGGACACCAAGGGAAGGCTGGACACTGCCCAGAAGAGAGAGGGGCAGAAGAAAAGAATCACAGCCACAAAACTGTGAGTTAAAAGCCACAGCTGCAACTACTGGCAAGCTCCCCCACCCTATAGACACTTTTGAATTCTCAGACCTCCAGGCTGGTTGCTGCAGACAAAGGGGCTGCAGGGAGCCACCTCCCCAGGAAAGGGGAGAAAGAGGAACACAGCCTAAGACTGACTCAGCTTTTGACCCACAAATTTGGTCTGCTGTGTCTCATGAACCTTTCCAGTGGGGTGGGGCTGCACCCTTGTTTGCCCTGGGAGCTGGCAATGGGACTAAAGAGATCCAACCCTCTCAGTCTCCCTTTCTACTGACTGAGACTGGTGTTGAGGATGCAGAGGGGAGTGGAATTATTTCCTACCAGGGAAAAGGGAGAGGGCTGCCAGCAAAGGTTGGAGTACTGCCTCTGAGAAATTTCGAATAATGAAGTTCTTAGCCTCCAGGCAGGATCCTCCATTAAATTGCTCCAGTTGGTGGTGTAGCAAGCACACACCAACCAGGCACTGAACTGAGAGGGCTGCCAAAGAGTGCCATCTTCTGGCAAACCAAGAAAGTGCACATGAGGAAATTAAACAAATGTTCATGGGGCATTGTTACAGCGAGTGGAATCCACACAATAACCAAAAGAATATTGAATTCCCGTCCCGGGGAGTTTTGCTATATTCTCTAATGGGACAGAAAGAATCCCCCGAGCATCGGGACAGTGTCTAGTGAAGGAGGATGGACCATGGTGCTGGGCCCTTGATATTGATTGTACTTATGAACCTTTACTTTTGAAATTGAAACTTAGCCTAGTATTATATGTTGCCTAAGAGTTACCTCCTGAGGGCCTCCTTGTTGCTCAAATGTGGTCTCTTTCTAAGCCAAACTCAGCATATAAACATACTACCTTCCCCCAAGCATGGGACATGCCTCCCAAGGATGAGCCTCCCTGGCACTGAAGGGTTATAACCAAGTGCCAACTAACAGTGCACCTGGAAAAAGATCTTGACCAAAAGGGAGAAATGGTAAAGGCAAGTGGGTTTATATGGCTAAGAGACTTCAAAGTGAGTCGGGAGGTCATTCCAGAGGTTACACTTATACACGTCTGAGCAGGATTTCATTGACTGCCACAGTAAATATTGCCTCAAATAGTGGGGATCCTGAGGGCTCTAGAGACATCCAGACACTCTAGACAGAACAGACAGTTCAGGAGTTTGGTGCCCTGCCAGTGGGTCTTACCTTAGAATTTATGCTTCCCAGTGTGACAGAGTTGGACTTTTTTGTGGTTTCCCTACACATAACTCTTCTGCCCCTTCTATTTGAACCTATAATTAGTATTATACTTGATAGGTGTATGTCCAAGAGACTTAAATCTTTGGTCAGTTCATCTGCCATTTGAGCCCTGAATCTCAACAGAGTTGCGACAACTACTCTCCAGTTCATTGGACTCACTCAGGACTATAACAAGGTGATGATGATGGACAATGCCCATCCCAAGGAACAGAGAGAGTCTGCAACTGCAAGTAAGATAGTTACATCCATCTGCCCCATGGGATCTAAGCCGTCTCTCAATTAGAGGCAGAGTGGCTATCACCATCCCCAAATCCTCAAGATTGGGGAATGAACAATGGACTAAAGTAGACTTACTATTATTCTACTATAGACTTATTATTATTCTAGCAATGGAAGAACTTTTATCATTGATGTAGAGGCAGTGGCCACTGGAGGCTCTGAGGGGAGGGAGAGGGAAAAATAGGTGTAATATAGGGGCATTTTGGGGACATTGGAATTGTCCTGCATGACACTGCAATGACAGATACAGGCCATTATATATTTTGTCATAACTTACAAAATTGCATGGGACAGAGTGTAAACCATAATGTAAACTGTAATCCACAGTTAGTGGCAATGCTTCAATATGTGTTCATCAATTGTAACAAATGTACCACACTATTGAAGGACGTTGTTAATGTGGGAAAGTGTGGGAAGGGTAGGGAGTGGGACATATGGGAATCCCCTATTTTTTTATGTAACATTTATGTAATCTAATGTTTCTTTAAAATAAATAAAAAAATTTTTTTCAAAAAGTAAATATGTTAGAGAGGCTTTTTCCAGTCTTTATAGCCTCCATCCCCAAGGCCCTAGGAAGCAGGTCTGCAACCCATTACTGGATCCAGGGCCCAGATCTGAGCAACTAACAGGAACAATCCTAAAGGCCCAGAACAGGTTGAGCCAAGAATCAAAGAACAGCAGTAACACACAGCTTCCAGCCACTAAACCCCTACAAAAGAGAGTAATTGAACATCTGAGTAAACTCACCATCCTAATCAGATGCCTAGACATCAGCAAAAAATTACAAGCCATGCTAAGAAAATGGAAGAAATGCCCCACACCCCCAAAGAATATATCTCCTCCCCAGAAGAGACACAGGATTTGAGAAAACTAATCAATGAGATGGACACAATTTCCAAAATTAAATTAATGAATTGAAAGACAATATGGCTAAAGAGATAAAGGACATTGAGAAGACATTGAGGGAACACAAAGAAGAATTTGGAAACCTGTATAAAAAAGTAACAGAGCTCATGGGAATGAAAGATATGATAGGTGAGATTAAAAAACACATTAGAGGCATACAACAGCAAATTTGAAGTGGTAGAAGAAAGAAAAAGTGTTGCAGAAGATGGAACAGCTGAAATTGAAGGGAGAAAAGAACACAGAGAAAAGAATGGGAAAAAATTGAGCAGAGGCTCAGGGAGTTGAATAACATGAAACATGACAATATACATGTCATGGGATTTCCAGAAGGAGAAGAGAAGGGAAAGGGGACAGAAAGAGTATATGAGGAAATAATAGCTGAAAAATTCCCAACTCTCATGAAAGAAATGAATTTACATGTCCAAGAAGCACACCGTACCCCAATCAGAAAAATGTGAATAGACCTGCTCTAAGACACGTACTACTCAGAATGTTAAATGACAAAGATAAAGTGAAAAATCTGAGAGCAGCAAGGGAGAAGCAAACCATCACATACAAGGGACACCCAGTAAGAAGACTAAGTGCAGATTTCTCATGAGAAACCATGGAGGCTAGAAGACAGTGGTATGATACAATTAGGATACTGAAAGAGAAAAACTGTCAGCCGAGAATTCTTTATCTACCAAAATTGTCCTTCAAATATGAAGGTGAGTTTAAAATATTCACAAATGAACAGAAACTAAGAGAGTTCATAAAAAAGAATCCACCTTTGCAGGAAATATTAAAGGAAGCCTTAGTGCCTGAAATAAAAGACAGGAGAGAGAGGCTTTCAGGAGAGTATAGAAGAAAGAATAGCAAAAAGGATAACCAAAAGAGTAAAATGACAAGTGAAAATGACATATGAAAACCAAAGAATAAAATGGTGGAAGTAAATTATGCATTTACAGAAATATCATTGAATGTGAATGGATTAAACTCCCCAATCAAAAGATATAGGCTGACAGAATAGATAAAAAAAAATATGAGCCATCCATTTGCTGCCTACAAGAGACTCCCCTTAGACCCAGGATACAAACTGGCTGAAAGTGAATGGTTAGAAAAAGTTACTCCACACAAACAGTAACTTAAAAAGATCAGGGGTAGCTATTCTAATATTGGACAAAACAAACTTTAAATGCAAAAAATTATAAGAGATACAGAAGGCTGTTATATATTAACAAAAGGGACAATCCACCAGGAAGAAATAACAGTCATAAATATCTATGCACCTAACAAGGGTGCCCCTAAATTCATGAAGCAGACTCTGGCAAAACAGAAGGGAGAAATAGACATCTGTACAGTAATAGTTGGAGACTTTTACACACCACTCACATCATTAGATAGAACAACTAGACAAAAGATCAACAAGGAAACAGAGCACTTGAGCAATATGATAAATGAGCTAGACCTAACAGACATATACAGAACATTGCAGCGAAACTCAGCAGGTTATACATTCTTCTCAAGTGCTCACAGATCTTTCTCCAGGATAGATCACATGTTAGGCCAAAATGCAGGTCTCAATAAATATAAAAAGAATGAAATTACACAAAGCACCTTCTCAGATCATAATGGAATGAAACTGGAAATAAATAATAGACAGGAAAGGGTAAATTTGCAAATGTGTGGAGGCTGAACAACACACTTCTAAATGATGAATGGGTAAGAGAAGAAATTGCAAGAGAAATTATTAAATATATTGAGATGAATGAAAACAAGAACACAACTTATGGGATACAGTGAAGGCAGTCCCGAGAGGGAAATTTATAGCCCTAAACACCTATATCAAAAAAGAAGAAAGAGCTAAAATCAAAGATCTAACTGAACAACTAGAGAAACTAGAAAAAACAACAGCAAACCCTTGCCAAAGTAAGCAGAAGGAAAGAAATAATAAAGATTAGAGCAGAAATAAATGAAATTGAGAACAAAACAATAGGGAAAATCAACAAAACCAAAAGCTGGTTCTTTGAGAAGATCAATAAAATTGACAAACCCCTCGCTAGACTAACAAAGAAAAAAAGAGAAGATGTAAATAAATAAAATCAGAAATGAAAGGGGCAAAGTTTTGACTGACCCCATAGAAATAAAAAAAGATTATAAGAGGATATTATGAGAAACTGTATGCCAAAAAACTAGACAATCTAGATGAAATAGACAAATTCCTTGAAATGCACAGCCTACACTCATGCTACAATAATACAAGAACTTAACAAACCAATTACATTTAAAGAGATTGAATCAGTCATTAAAAATCTTCCAACAAAGAAAAATCCAGAACTAGATGGCTTCACAGGTGAATTCTACCAAGTATTTCTCGAATTAACACCAATCCTGTTTAAACTCTTCCAAAAAATTGAAGAGGAGGGAAAATTAACCAACACATTTTATGACGCCAACATCACCCTAATACCAAAGCCAGATAAAGATAGTACAAGAAAAGAAAATTACAGACCAATCTCTCTTTTGAACATAGATGCAAAAATTATAAAGAAAATACTTGCAAATAGAATCCAAGAGCATATGAAAAGACTTATACACCACGACCAAGTGGGATTTATTCCTGGTATGCAAGGGTGGTTCAACATAAGAAAATCAATTAACATAACACACCACATTAACAAATTGAAGGAAAAAAACCATGATCATGTCAATTGATGCAGAAAAGGCATTTGACAAAATCCAGCATCCTTTCTTGATAAAAATACTTTGAAAGATAGGAATAGAAGGAAAATTCCTCAATATGATAAAAGACATATATGAAAAACCCACAGCCAACATTGCACTCATTGGGGAAAGGTTGAAAGCTTTCCCTCTAAGATAGGGAACAAGACAAGGATGCCCACTGTCAGCAAAGTGGCAGGATACAAGATCAGCATGCAAAAATCAATAATGTTTCCATGCACTAGTACTGAACAATCTGAGGAGGAAATCAGGGAAAAATATTCTACTTAAAATAGCAACAAAAAGACTCAAATTCCTAGGAATCAATTTAACCAAAGAAGTACAGGACCTATATGCAGAAACATACAAAACAATGCTAAAAGAAATCAATGAAGACCTAAACAAATGGAAAGACATTCCATGTTCATGGATTGGAAGACTGGGTATCATAAAGGTGTCAATCCTACCCAAACAGATTTATAGATTCAATGCAATACCTACCCATGCATGGGTGCGCCGTCAGGCCGTGTGAGCAGGTGCGCCCCCAGACTCCGCGAGAGGGTGTGCTGTCAGGCCCTGTGAGCAGTTGTGCCGCCAGGCCCCCTGCACGAGTGCACTGCCAGGCCCTGTGAGTGGGTGCACCCCAGGCCACGCTGAACCACGCAGCAAGATGATTATGTAACTGGAGAGAAACTCAGGGAAAAGCCAAGATGGGACGCGCCGAAAAACCAGGAACTGAGGTGGCGCAGGTGTCAGGATGCCTCTCTCCCACATTGGAGGTTCCCAGGATCAAATCCCGGTGAAGACAGGAGGAGAGGGATGAGAGGAGAGGGCAGGAAACAGACACGGAGAATTGCCCAACGAATGGGCACAAAATAGCAAAAACAGGAAGGAGGGGGTTAAAATGGATAAAAAAAGTAAATAAATGAATTAAAAAAAAAACTACTAGATGAAAATGTAGGGAAACATCTTAAAGACCTTGTAGTAGGTGGTGGTTTCTTGGACCTTACACCCAAAGCACGTGCAACAAAAGAAAAAATAGATAAATGGGACTGCCTCAAACTTAAACACTTGTGCACCTCACAGGACTTTATCAAAAGGGTGAAAAGGCAGCCGACTCAATGGGAGAAAATATTTGGAAATCACATATCCAATAAGGGTTTAATATCCATGATATATAAAGAGATCATACAACTCAACAATAAAAAGACAAACGGCCCAATTTAAAAATGGGCAAAAGACTTGAATAGATAGTTGGCCGAAGAAGAAATATAAATGGGAAAAAAAAAACACATGAAAAAATGTTCAACATCACTAGCGATTATGGAAATGCAAATCAAAGCTACAATGAGATATCATTTCACACCTATCAGAATGGCCACTATTAAAAAAACAGAGAACCACAAGTGTTGGAGAGGATGTAGAGAAATAAGAACACTTATTCACTGTTGGTGGGAATGTAGAATGGTACAGCCTCTGTGGAGGACTGATTAGAAGTTCCTTAAGAAGTTAAATATAGATTTGCCATGTGACCCAGTAATACCACTAATGGGTATATACCCAGAAGAGCTGAGAGCAGTGACACGAACAGACATCTGCACTCTGATTCTCATAGTGGTGTTATTCACGATTGCCAAAAGCTGGAAACAGCCCAGGTGTCCAGCAATAGACGAATGGATAAACAAATTGTGGTCTATTCACACGATGGAATATTTTGCAGCTATAAGAAGAAATGAAGTCATAAAGCATATGACAGCATGGATAAATGTGGAGGACATTTTGGTTGAGTGAAGCAAGCCAGACACAAAAGGACAAATACTCTACGATTGTGCTACTATGAACCAAATTTATTGATTAATCTCCTAGAGTTAATAACTTGAATATGGGTTGCCAGATAATAGAATGAAATTAGAGAATGGAAAGTTAAGGGTTAGCTTGTGCAGAATTGGTAAAAAGGATGTGTGTTAATCCTTTTTTGGAAATGAACAGAAAAGGTGAAAGCCCAACATAACGTTTGTAACTAGCAGTAATATGTGGGCATGAAAGTGGTTTAAAGGGAAAATCTAAGGTCATGTATGTTACTAAAAGGGAGGCTAAAAAATGTCACATGGGACTGTGTAGCATAGTAAAACCACATGTAAAATATGAATATGGGGAAAATTGCATATATAAGACTGTTTTTCTTTGAAACCAAATAAATCTATGTTACTACTGCAAGATGTTAATATCAGACAAAAAAACAACAACACATTTTGCTAAGTGAAAGAAACCAGACACAAAGTACTACATATTGTATGA
>JAQZBX010046720.1:0-20690 GCA_029593785.1 Cabassous unicinctus | reverse complement strand
CTACAAGCAATTTGCTGAAAATAACTTTGTAAAAATTAAATTTCCCAAATACAGCAAGCTTTCACATTCACCAATATCACTGATAATGC
The DNA here is from genome assembly GCA_029593785.1 of Cabassous unicinctus. Taxonomy (NCBI): domain Eukaryota; kingdom Metazoa; phylum Chordata; class Mammalia; order Cingulata; family Chlamyphoridae; genus Cabassous; species Cabassous unicinctus. The sequence continues at coordinate 20,601 of JAQZBX010046720.1, read as the reverse complement.
TTTTTTTTTTTTTTTGGTAAATCATAAGTGAATTTTGAGGCAATTCATATTTGGGTTGAATTGTTTTTCATGCCATTAATGATAGCTGGAAGTTGTAGTTGAGAAGCTTCCATTTTCTTAAATGGAACTGATGAGGGAGGTGCTGGGATCCCAACCCCACCCTCAGCAGAAACTCACAGTTTAAAAAAAATTAAACTCTCCTCTGTCCCTGGTCCCTCTCTCCCCTCCTTCCTCCCCTTTTCTCCATGGAATCCACATCAGGAAGATAAGCACCCCTGGCTGCCCCTTTGATTGAAATTTACAACCTTATACAGATAATGACTCTTTCCCTCCCTAATGGCCTTCTGCTTTTAGAAAGATAAGCTAACCTTATTTCTCTGCTTTTGTAACCCTGCCTGCAGGCTTGCTCAGGAATTTGCCCACTTAGTGTACCTATATAAATTTATGAAAATCAAAAAACAGGACTCAGAATTTGGAGAGTGAACTCTCCTTGGGTCCCACCTGTAATAAAACTTTGTTCATCCATGATCCCAGGAGTTCCCTTTAGGTTACTTCTAGCTGGCTGCAACAGAACCATTAAATGATTGCTATTTGTTGACTCTCAGACTGGTTCAGTGGTCTAATAAATATAATTTTAATATTTATCTAGAAATGCATACTTTGTAGTTGTCACTGACCCAAATTTAATTACACACTGAAGTAGGGAATGATATAAAAATCACAAAAGAATCCTCATGAACAAAACAAAATCAAAATCAAACCAACAGTCTGACAGATTACCTAATCAGAAAACCTTGCAAGATCATACTTCCTAATATCTGAGAGGAAAGAGTCCCCATGGTAGAGAAATGTATATGAAAATTTCTAGCAGTTAATGAAGCCAAGAGGCTCTCATCAGAGACACTTAGGGAGTCTTCAAAGAATATGGATTGAACAAAGGAACTGTCTTCATCAGGGACATGCAGTGAAAAGTGTATAAAGTCAAAATTAAAATTCGCTCCTGCTGTATGGCTTCTCCATTCTAATTTCTATGAGATCACAGGCAATGTTTTCTCATGTGCAAGCTTACTGAAATGTTCTAAGTAATTAATATATGTGCATGTGGTGTCTATATCTATATATTGATCTATACAGGAGCTGTAATAGCAGCATCCATAAATATCTAACATTTTCATTTCATTCTAGTTGCCTTAATCTCCTGCCTGCCCTTCCAGTACAAGGTAGAGTAGAAGTAGTGAGATCAGTCTTCATTGTCAGATTCTGATTCCAGGGAATAAGCTGATCTCACAAAAATCTTATGTTAAGTATGATGGCTACCTTAGGTTCATATTAGGTAAGCTTAATCTGTTTATGGAAATTTCCTTCTACTCTTGTTAAGGAGTTTTTTTACATTATAAAATTTCATATAATAATCTTTATTATATTTATATTAGAGAAGTTTAAATTTCAGAACAGTTACATTGAAAGTATAAAGGATTGCTATATACACCAAACCCTCCCCCTGATTTTTCCATTTCCAAATCTTTACAATAAATCTAAATAGAAATTGTGTACAAATTAAACATTAGCTCCTTATTCTCTAAATCAATTTAATATATCCCCTGGTAACCTATATTCTAGATTCTATCACTATAAATTTACATTTTATACTTAGCTGATAGCATTGAGGTCATTCAAAAATTATCTTTTGTGCCATTTATTTCATTCAGCATAATGTCCTCAAGACTTATCCATGTTGTCTCTTGCACAAGGACTTCTTCCTTTTTATACCTGAATAATATTCCACCCTCCCCACCACCCTCACCCCATCTCTTGCCCAGGGTATTGGGGTATTTGGGATCTCATTCCAGAAATGTGATTGGTTTAACTTTTACAATCTGCCTGTCATTTTTTTAGTGGATAACTAAATAATAAATTTATTTTTGTATAATTAAAAATAGCAGACAAGCATTTATGTAATTACAGATCCAAAGCAGAGCAATACAAATAAATAAATTGTTACAGTTTTAAAAGAAAAGTATAACAGCCAAATGGTGTCTAAATAAGTTTTGGAACCAACTTGGTTTTTACCACATTTCCATTTTCATTTTCTAAATGTCTTAGGACAATTCTGTAAAATCAATTTCTAACAGCAAAGAGATATTAATTTCAATGACCATAATATGTGGACTCAAATTTAAAGCATCAAGATCAATGCTCACCCACAAACACACATAATAAATGTAAGAATGCCATTTAACAGAAGTCACTAGTGAACACTTTTTAAACTGCTTCCTTTTGGAGGTAGTGGGATGGAAATAAACATTCTGAATATGAAGGAAGCAAGAAATACACATTTATTAGAAATTCTTTTGCTTTATGTGCAGTTGGGGGAAGTTCAACTAATCTTTTAGGAAGTGGGGGCAGGGGGAGGCAGATGACACTACTCATTTCCTTGATTTCTTTTGTTTCACTTTGGTAAGCTTACAACTGTGGGATAATTTAAAATCAATTGTTGGTTTTACAGCCACATCTCAAGAATAGATATTTAAAAATAATTTGTAGAGTACTAAATTTCATAAGTGTTCAATGAGGCAGAACTGGGCCTATTGAAGGGATCCTTGCTTTCATCTACTCCTCTTAGACATAACAGATGGTTTGTATGTGTGTGTAAACAAGTTTTCAGGGGGCAATGGACACAGGGAAAAATATCATTTTAAACTATGCTTAAGGGGAATGGAATAAAACCATAAATGAGGTTCTTTGCTCAAAAGGTGTTAGGAAACAGCAGGAAACTTTTGTGAAAACAGAGAAATGAATTCATGCACATTCCTAGCTTTATGTTAATTTACTTCAAATTTTTCCAGAAGGTGAATGTTTGAATGTAATTCTTTTTTTTTTCAATCAAACAATATGTTACACAATATATTTGGTTCGTGGTAATGCAATCTTACAGTATTTGTCCTTTTGTGTCTGAGTTGCTTTGCTCAACTAATGTCCTCCATGTTCTTCCATGTTGTCATATGCTTTACGATTTCATTTCTTCTTACAAGTGCATAATATTCCATCGAGTGAATAGGCCATACTTTGTCTTCTGTTGATGGACACCTGGGGTGTTTCAAACTTTTGGCAATTGTAAATAATGTTGCTATAAACATCGGTGTGCAGATGTCTGTTCATGTCACTGCTTTCAGGTCTTCTGTGTTTATGCCTAATAGTGGTATTTCCGGGTCACATGGCAAGTCTATATTCAACTTCTTTAGGAACTGCCAAACAGTCCTCCACAGTGGCTGTACCATTCTGCATTCTACCAGAAGTGAATAAGTGTTCCTATTTCTCAACATCCTCTCCACCACTTGTAGTTCTCTGTCTTTTTAATGCTGGGCATTCTGATAGGTGTGAAATGATATCTCATTGTAGTTTTGATTTGCCTTTCCCTAATCATTAGTGATGTTGAGCATTTCTTCATGTGTTTTTTTGCCATTTGTATTTCTTCTTTGGACAAGTGCTTATTCAAGTCTTTTGCCCATTTTTCAATTGGGTCATTTGTCTTTTTATTGTTGAATTGTAACATCTCTTTATATATCCTGGATATTAAAACCTTATCAGATACATGATTTCCATATTTTTTTCCCATTGAGTTGGCTGCCTTTTCACCCTTTTGACAAAGTCCTGTGAGGTGCAAAATTGTTTAATTTTGTGGAGTTCTCATTTATCTATTTATTCTTTTGTTGCACATGCAACAAACCACCACCTACTACATGGTCTTGAAGAAGTTTCCCTACATTTTCTTCTAGGATTTTTATGGTCCTTGATTTAATATTTAGATCTTTGGGCCATTTTGAGTTGATTCTTGTTTAGTGGGTGAGTTAAGGGTCCTTTTTATTCTTTTGGTTATAGATATCCAGTTCTCCCAATACCATTTGTTGAAGAGACTGTTTTAGCCCATTAAAATGGACTTGGTAGGTTTGTCAAAAACCAGTTGACTGTATAGGTGAGGGTTTATTTCTGGGTCCCCAATTTTATTCCACTGATGGATTTGTCTATCTTTATGCCAGTACCATGCTGTTTTGACCACTGTAGCTTTGTAATATGTTTCAAGGTCAGGTACTGAAATTCCTTCCATATTGCTCTTCTTTTTTAGAGTACTTTTGGCTATTCCAGTGCACGTACCCTTCCAAATGAATTTGGTAATTGCCTTCCCTAATTCTGTAAAGTAAGCTGTTGGGATTTTGATTGGTATTGCATTGAATATATAAATCAGTTTGGGTAAGATGGATGTCTTCATATTTATTCTTCCAATCCATGAACACAAAATGCCTTTCCATTTGTTTAGGTCTTTTTAAATTACTTTTAGCATTGTTTTGTTAGTTTTCTGAATATAGGTCCTGTACATTTTTAGATAAAGTTATTCCCAGATATTTGGGTCTTTTTGTTGCTATTGAAAATGGAATTTCCCCCCCTGATTTCCTCCTCAGATTGTTCAGTACTAGTGTACAAAAACATTACTGATTTTTGTGTGATGATCTTGTATCCTGTCACTTTACTGAACTCATTTATTAGCTCAAGTAGCTTTGTCATGGATACTTCAGAATTTTCTAAATACAGGATCATGTCATCCACAAACAGTGAGAGATTTACTTCCTCTTTTCCTGTTTGGATGCCTGTAATTTTTTTTCCTTGTCTAATTGCCCTAGCTAGAACTTCTAGTACAATATTGATAACAATGGTGACAGTGGGCATCCTTGTATTGTTCCCAATCTTATAGGGAAAGCTATCAATCTTTCCCCATTGAGTATGGTGTTGGCTGTGGGTTTTTCATATATGCCTTTATCATATTGGTGAATTTTCCTTTTATTCTTATCTTTTGAAGTGTTTTTACCAAAATAAGGATGATGGATTTTGTCAAATTCCTTTTCTGCATCGATTGATATGATCAAGTGGGTTTTTTTTTTTTTCCTTCAATTTGTTAATGTGATGTATTACATTGATTGATTTTCTTATGTTGAAGCAGCCTTGCATACCAGGAATAAATCCCACTTGTTCGTGATGTATAATTGTTTCTATATGCTGTTGGATTCGATTTGCAATATTTTGTTGAGAATTTTTGCATCTATGTTCATTAAAGAGATTGGCCTATAATTTTCTTCTCTTGTAGTATCTTTTTTGGCTTTTGTATTAGGATGATGTTAGCTTCATAAAATGTGTTGGGTAATATTCCCTCCTCTTCAATTTTTGGGAAGAGTTTAAACAGGATTGATGTTAATTCTTTTCTAAATGCTTGGTAGAATTCACCTGTGAAGCCATCTGGTCCATTTTTGATGACAAATTCAATCTCAAATTAAATGTGATTGGTTTGTTAAGTTCTTGTATTTCTTGTAGCATCAGTGTAGGTTGGTTGTGCATTTCTAGGGATGTGTCCATTTCATCTAGGTTGTCTAATTTGTTGGCATATAGTTTCTCATAATATCCTCTTATGATTCTTTTTATTTCTGTGAGCTCATTTGTAACTTTCTCTCTTTCATTTCTGATTGCATTTATTTGCATTTTTTCTTTCTTTCTCTTTGTTAGTCTAGCTAGGGTTTTGTCAATTTTATTGATTTTCTCAAAGAACCAACTTTGGTTTTGTTGGTTTTCTCTATTGTATTTTGTTCTCATTTTCATTTATTTCTGCTCTAATCTTTATTGTTTCTTTCCTTCTGCTTGCTTTGGGATTGGTTTGCTGTACTTTTTCTAATTTCTCTTGTGGTTCACTTAAATTTTGTGTTTAGCTCTTTCTTCTTTTTTAATATAGGTATTTAGGGTTATAAATTCCCCCTCAAGACTGCCTTCTCTGTATCCCATAAGTTTTGATACGTTGTGTTCTGATTTTCATTTGTCTCAATATATTTACAGATTTTACTTGTAATTTCTTTGACCCACTGATTATTTAGGAGTGTGTTGTTCACCTTCCACACATTTGTGAATTTACTTTTTCCTGTCTATTATTGATTTCCAGTTTCATTTCACTATGATCTGAGAAAGTGCTTTGTATAATTTCTATCTTTTTGTATTTATTGAGAGCTGCATTGTGCTCTAACATGTGGTCTATCCTGGGGAAAGATTGATGGGCAATTGAGAAGAATGTATAACCCGCTGAGTTTTGATGCAGTGATCTGTCTCTTAGGTCTAACTGGTTTATCATATTGTTCAAGTTCTCTGTTTCCTTGTTGATCTTCTGTCCAGTTGTTCTATCTAATGATGTGAGTGGGGTGTTGAAGTCTCCAGTGATTATTGTAGAAATGTCTATTTCTCCCTTCAGTTTTGCCAGATTTTGTCTCATGTGTTTTGGGGCACCCTGATTAGGTGAATGGAATTCTAAGAATAAGTTTCCTGGGACTTCTAAACACTGGACTCTATAGGGAAATATGTTTGATCTATGCATCTACAAAAATTGTCTCCTCTACAATGTCAGCTTCATTACAATTACCGAACACAGCACTTTGCCTAGTATAAATTTGCTGAAAATAAATTTGTAGAAACTAACTTTCCCAAAGAGAGCAAATTTCCACAGTTATCAACATCACTGGCATACACTTATTCTTTGGTAAATCATAAGCAAATTTTAAGGCAAATCATATTTGAGTTGAATTGTTTTTAACAAAATTAAGTATAGCTGGGAGTTCTAGTTGAGTAGTTTCAATTTTCTTGAATGGTACCAATAAAATGATTATTTGTTGACTATCAGATTGGTTGAGTGGTATAATAAATATAATGCTTATTTAGAAATGCATACTTTGTCACCATTGTCCCAAAATTATTTACACACTGAGGTAGGGAATGGGATAAATATCACAAAAGGATCCATATAAACAAAATCAAAATCAAACCAATGCAACCTTACAGATTATCTGATCAGAGAACCTGCTCAGATAACTTTCCCATAACAGAGGAAAGAGTCCCAATTCTTGAAAATTTTCTATGAAATCATCTAGCAGTTAGTGACACCGAGAGACTGATCAGAGACACTTAGGGTGTCTTCAAAGAATATGGATTGGAGGACAAAGAACAGTCTTATCAGGAACATGCTTTAAAAATAATTTGAAGTCAAAATTAAAATTCATTCTTGCTGTATGACCTCCTCATTCTAACTTCTATGAGAAGACCACTGGCAAATGTTTTCTCATGTGCAAACTTTTTGAAAATTCTGAGTAACTAATATATATATATATATATATGTGTGTGTTATCTATATCTATATATTGATCTATGCAGGAGGTTTGTCCTCAGTCTTCTTCCATATCTCAATGTCTTAAGAGAATAAATGTATAATGGAAATATTCCCCAGCTATTATAGTAATTCCATATCTTTTTTATACATTTGTATTATTTGTAACATTGGCTGTGTACAATTACCTACCTTCCCCATCATTTTACTTGGAATACAGAAGTTCACTTTGGTGGTTCTTCTTTTCCACGTGGTATCACTGGGGATTCTTGATGGAATTCAGGTAGTGTCATGTCAGGTTTCATAAGCTCTTATGGCTTCAATCACTGATCTGGTCTCTTAGGGGGTTTACTGGAAGTCTGGGCACACTTAGGACCTCCAATCCTGGCCACAGCCACAAGATCTTTGGGGCCAGTGCTCCACCCATCCTCCAACACCAGCAGGCCCAAATTCCACCAAGGCTGAAAACAAAGTGCAGCCCCACCCTCAATGGGACCACACCTACCCAAAGGCTACCCAGGTGGAGAGGGTCAATGTGTGCCCCTACAAAAGCAGTCTGTAAGGGGCACCCAAAGACCAGCATAACAGACAGGGAGTGTGATGGCTCTCCCCTCCTCCCTGGCGTTAGGGTGGGTGGGCAGGGTGGACTTGGAGAATATCTTGTGGGAACACTTGGGCACCACAGGACACAGACTCCCAGTATCTGGCCTGCTGTCTCCAGTTTGGGCAGGTTCAGGATCTGGGGTGGTAGGGGTGGTACTCCAAATATGGCCTGATGCTCAGAGGTGCAGTGGAGGGCCACAGATGTCTCAGATTTCCTTTAAATTCATCTTTGGGAAACAAAACTGTCCTTTATGGAATCAGGTCCATGACAGGCAGATCTTCATATTCATTTAAGGATCATTTTTAAAATACCAAATTCATGTCAAAGTAAAATCTATTTAATTGTTGGCATCTTAACAGGTGTTAAAATTTCCTGGTTTTCCATTTTACCCTATACTTTGCCACTGGAAATGGCTTAAATGTGCTTTCCTCCTTCTTTCTATATCCTTTACCTTGGTGTTTCCACTATTGAGGGTGGTCAGCCAATGTTTGCTAGTTTTTCTCTTAAGCCATTTGTTTGGATGTATTTGTGTGTGTTCATGTTTACCAGCTCTGATGGTGTTATGGTTTTTTGGAAGAAATAAGGTTTGTTATTACCATTGTAAGATGCAACACAAAAAGTATATTCATAAAAATGAAGCCAGCCTTTTTGAAGAATAAATTATTTCTTTGGTTTATTGTCAGGGGGTTTAGTTTAGTGACCATGAAACTAGGTCACATGTCCATGAAAACATAAAAGGTCAAAGTATAAAGTTGTAGTGTTACTTTTTCTGACTTATTATGCCAGTTAGTGTGCTGAGAGATGGTATTTTATGCTACAGTATGTTATTTGAATATTTGTAAGGACTTATGAAATAAAGTCCTCTACAAATTATTTTTAAATATATTTTCTTCCAATGTGTCTGTAAAACCAAGAGAATTGGCTTTAATTTCAGTGTTTCATTGCATTTTTAACTTCAGGCTGGTGGAAAGGAATATTTGAGGAAATTGGTGGCAGAAATCACTGAGATAAAATCCTCCACAAGTTTTTCTTGGCAAGTCAAGTTTTGTGGAAGTGGGTGGAGGAGGCATTAATCAGGATAGTAAGGTAATGTGTCTCTGGCTTAAGAGTGGCAGCTTGGAAAGCTCAAGTTATAACAAGATCTCAGATGGAAGGGGGCCTATAATGTTGTGTTCAGAATAACAAGGGTCTGCCATGCATTTCATGATTTTCATTTCTCTTCATCCTTTCATAATTGCCCTTCTAGAAACCTCTAACCTATTAAGCAACTTCTGGCCATGATTACCTTGATAGGAACCATAATGTAGCAAACCTCTAGTTTTGGAGTGTTTTTTTAAACACCTAGTTTTAATACATACTTTCTTAAGAGTCAGATTACTAATGCTTTGTAGTGTATTCAATTATTCCACAGCTGTTTTCAAGTACTGTGTATTTATCTTTGAGTAATTTGATAGAAAATTTTATATTAAAATGATATTAGATATTAAGAGTCATTTTGAAAGTTTGCATTAGGCCAAGTATTTTTAAAATGGTTTTTCTTTTTGAAGGTACCAAATATGTGCATGGAAAAATATCATCAAAATCTTATTACTGAGTAGTGTCTATATCATACATTTAGTGTAATTTCCTCCAACCCACATTATTATTATTTTTAAAGTATATTTTTATTATAGAATGTGAACTTAGAAAAAAATCATGCACATGGGAAGACTCCACATATGCAGCCTTCCATCAACACACCACAACATGATTGAAGCTTTGTTGCAGATTATGATATAATATCATCAGACTATGGCCAATAAGCATGGTCCATAGTGTATATTTGGCACACATTGTTCACCTTCTCCCATTATCGACATGTAATGTTTGGTGTGGAGGCTGCCCATTTTTCATTGCTTCTTTGTGTTTAGTTCATTAACCCATAATCATCAATTTGACTCCTGGTTTATTCATAATACATCTATATTTGGACCAACACCTCAGAACTGAATTAGAGCTTCCTGACCCTGTTTGTAAGAAGCCATCCTTTTTTATTTCATTCCTGTGTGTTCTATTCAGCTTGGTCATCAATTTCAGAGAATTCTATTCCAAAGATTCCCTCCCACATGCCCCCCTTCTCCCTGGGCCCAAAACAATTGGCATATATATGTTCAGGCCATGCCCACCAGGGATATCCATGGTGGATGAGGGGTGAGTGGAATAACCATGCTTGTTATCCAGTGCCACCAGGCATTGTATTTCCTTAGACCCAAAGTCAAAGTGTAGCTTAGTCCTACCCTTTCAACCTCCTCTGCCAGGAACCATTTTGGAACCAAGGGCCTGCAGGCTAATTTAGCATTCCTTGAACAGGTTTTCCATTCCTGGTTAGCAAGGATATATCTATTGTCAAACAATAGATATAACCTTGGATAGACTAACTCATCATTGAGATGTAAATATTTTCTGATTTTTGAAGTCATTTCTTCTTCAACACTTGGCAGATGGAGATCTGAGGGGACCTTTTGCAAACAATGGGGTTTTCCTAGTAATCTCATTAGGATTGAATACTTATTTAATTCTCTTCTCTTCTGAGTCTGCCTCTGACTGGTTGTAGTTATATGAAATTCCTTGAGAATGATTTTGATCTAGCACAAGGGCCATGCTAGCCATGTTGTGGGTAGACTTAAAATAGCAGGAATCTGTTCTTCTGATTGAGCAGAGAAGGCTCTAAAGAACTTGTACAAGCGCTGCAATGTCCTTCTGGACATTTTTCTCCATTTTCTTTCTCTCTTTCTCTCCCTCCCTCCACTCCATGCCTTTCTTTGGTTGCTTGCTCTGATGCCTATTCAAAGAGTTGCGTGATGATCAGGATTCTGTATCAGCATAGAAAATAAACACCTGTTTTTAAGTGACCAAGGACTGCAAAAGAGATATATTTTTGGAACATCATTTTTCTTTTTGGCTAACTAATGCATACTCATTAATTAAAATAATCCATCTGAGTAAAAAATGATTTCACAGGAGGAATGTTGAAAAAAATTTTGAGTTTTTTGGCCCCATAAAAGTATGAGTTGGCATATTGTGTTCTGCAGTAATTCATTCCAACAAGATATGAAGAATTCCCAAATAGTAATTTGATAATCCAGACCTAAATATGGTGTAAATGAAAATAGAATCAGTAAATCAGTAATTTATGTCATTTTTGAAGATTATTGGGTACAATAGGACTGTATATACAAATAAGAATTATGTTATCATTGATTTCAATTATATCTGCATTATTACTAACATTTAAATGTTTCTTCCTCTGTGGTGTATTTCTTATAATGGATTATATGGAATATACTCTCTTTTAAAATTTATAATTTCATGCAAACTCTTTTTTGTTTTACAATTTACATTAAAGTCTTATTAACAGCTTTTAAAAAAACATTTCTTTTGTATTTTGGCTACACCACATGATATGGGAATGTATCTCATTAAAACTGTTTAAAAAACTAATAAAGAGTAGTGCAGGAATAGCCAGAAATAGCAGCTGTGTAGAGCAGGGCAAATGGACTTTCCCTCAATTGAATTCTTTATTATTGTCTCAATAAATTTGATTTGTAGAAAAAATGAGGGGGAGGGTTGGTGGAAATACACCCAATGTGAGAAATGGACTAGAGTTAATAATCATATTTTCACAATGCTCTTGCCTAGGTTGTAACAAATGAAATACCAAAAAGCAAGGAGTTCATGGAGGCTGATGTTTGTGATACCAGTATAATGTTATGCATATTTATTTTGTAAGTTTCCAAATTCTGTTATGCACATAATATGACTGTATGTTCAAGTATGAATTGACACTTCAATAAAAAATATACTTACAAACAGTGGGTATTGATAGTCATGCACAAAGTTTTGGATTTGTCTATTTCTCTATTCAGGTCTTCCATGTTTTCTCTTCAATTTTGGAGGCTGTGCTCATGGGTGCATGAAAACGGAAGGCTATACCCCACAGAAGGGACCATACCGCATTTGACCACTATGAGCTACTCTGCCTGACATCTGGGGAATAATCAAGATGGGACTTGTGTCCTTGTTCAGCCTAGAGATGTTTTTTCCTTCTTGGGGGTGCACAAGGCATCAGCATGCCATTGGGACAGAGTTTAAGGTAAGGGAGTATGTATCAAGTTGTTGTGAGGGAGCTTGTTTGATACTTGACAACCTTGCTTTTTACTGGAAGAGTTACTTTTATTTTATTTCAAATGCTTTCAAAGAAGTAGAATGTGGCCTAAAAGCATTTATTTACATAGAGGTAACCACATCAGAATCTCTCCATACATGAGAAAATCTCAAAGAATTATGAGACTAATCCAAAGACATTTTCAGTAAAAGAAAAACTAGAGATTGCTATCATTAGAGGAGAGATTCATAAATTAATTCACAAAGATCTCTTTTAAATTAATCAATCAAAATTTAACAATTTTTCTAATGTTTATGTTTCTCTTGAAACAAATTTCACCATGAATTTAGTAGTTATTTTCATTTTATTTTTGTTATTATTAGAGAAGTTGGTTTACTAAAAATTTCTTGGAGAAAAGAGAGAAATTCTATATATCACCCATTTATTTTCCTTATCATCAACCTTTTATATTCCTCTTTTTCCTTATTGATATTCTGACATGAGGATCAATCCTTTATTGAATGTGGTGTAATGAATTCTTCTATTAGTAATGAACCACTATGTATTTCTCCCTTCATTATTTCAACATTTGCTTCATATGTTTTGGAGCTTTGCTGTATAATTTCTGACTTTTTCTTTAAATGACTGATTTATCAGTATATTGTGTTTTCTTTGTCCTAGGCAATAGTTTTATTTTTAATTATATTTGTTATGGTTTACAGAAAAATCATGTATAATGAACAGGATTCCAGTATACCCCCCATACACACAAAGTTTTTCTTATCATGAATATTTTCCATGAGTATGTTAACTTTGTTGCAATTGATAAACCAATATTCTTGTTATTATAGGGTTATCTATTGTCCATATACATGTATACTGTTCCTATTCCTTCTGAAACTCTCCCTTCTTGTTGTAATTGTTTCATATGATGTCTTCATACATTGTATATGCCCAAACATAGGCAATCTTTAATTTTATGAATTTCAATTTTAGAAATTTTAAAATATTGAGTTATATACCAAAAACCCAATACATTATTACAGCTATTTATGATTGTAGAAATGGTTGACTTTACGAGTCTTTAAATTTTTATCCAATTAGACCCACCATTGAGTGTCCTTTCATTTCTGTCTGAAGAACTTGCTATAAATTGCTTGTAGGGCAGCACAAGTGGTGGAAAACTCCCACAGGATTTTTTGTTTGTTTATTTGTTTGTTTGATTGATTTAATATGGGGATTTCATATTAATCTTCCCCTCATTTTCAAAAGCCTATTGAACTAGATATAAGAAGTGGCTCATTTTCTGTGAACCCTTGAAATATTGTATCTTAATTTACATTTTTGCCTTCTTTATGTTTGATTCATGATTATTGTTGTGAAATTTTTACTTTATCTTATTGGGACTTATTTGGAGAAAACACGTTGTTTTACTCTTGCAGCTGTCAGAACTCTCTTCTTCTCCATGGCATTTTACTGTGTGATTCAACTGTGTCTGGGAATGGTTTCCTATGACTGTATCCTGTATGGGGTTCTTTCTGTTCTTCAATGTGTATATCATGCCTTTCGTTACATCTGAAAATTTCCTGCCATAATATCTTTGAATATTCCTTCTGCCACTTTCTTTATTTTCTTTCTTTTTGTCCACAAAGCATGTGTGTAATTCTTGATTTTATACCATACATCCTTTCCACCAGGTGTAAAAGGGCATACAGATTCCTGAGATTCCAGTTTCCACTTCCCATGCAATGTTTTAACAGCTAGGCAAGACTGGCAGATCCATTTTCTTAAATATCATGGTATATTGTGAAGTGGTCTGTGCACCTGGAAGTCTAGGACCCAGTAGCATAGGGAGCATAGAAAGGCAAAAGCCTATACTGAAAAGTCACAGCACTCTCTGTGTAATAGCACCCTCTTGTTTCCATGAGAGGAGTGGGCTGAGAGTGGAGACAACAGCGATGTCCCTGCAAGAAGGTTTTGTTGTCTGAGGTTCATGCCGGGTCCCCATGGCCCTAATACATGCAGATCTCTGTGGCAGAGCCCCAAAGTTGGGTTCTTGGTTGAGGTAGGGTACAGGAGGTCTGGGTGCTGTCAATAGTGTTGACCATGATTCTGCCAGGAGATCTGAAGGAACCCAGTAGGCTAGAGGTAGCTCTCACCCCAAAATATGCACCAGGAGTCTGGGTGCCCAGTAATGTGTTTGTGCCTGGTCCACCCCCAAGGATATCCTTTAGAAGTCACACCATCTGAGCCGGCCTTACAGGCATCCACCATGTTCCTCACACCACTACAACATGGGCCATCCACTGCCTGGCACAACCACTGGCCACCAAGACCTGGGTCAAGCAGAGCCTCTCACCAGTCAAGTGGAAACTGGCAGACTTAATAGGTCAGTCACATGGTGCTTCAGGCTTACCATATGATCCCTTACCCTCTTTTTTAAAATTTTTAATTACTTTCTAACTTGCTTCTCTTTCATTTTTCACTTTTAAATTAAAGGCCTTATTAATTGCATTTAGAAAACATTCCTTTTAGGGTTTGGCTAGACCACATGGCATGGGAATAAATCTCAATAAAATGGCTTGAAAAACTAATAAATATTATGGCAACAATAGCCAGAAATAGCTGCTGTGTATAGCAGGGGATACGGCAAGATTGTGAGGGCAAGCGTTTATGTGTGATTTTTTTGTGTCTGGTATTTGTTGGTTCTTTTATGGAAATAATGAAAATGCTTTAATAATGATTGATTTGATGAACACAAAGCTCTTTGATTACAACAAATACCATGGATTTTACACTTTTCCTGAGTTGATTTCATTATTACTAAGTCTCTATAAAATTGATTTGTAGAAAAATAGGGTAGTTTGGGGAAATACACCTGATGGCAGATAGGTTATCCAGTTAGTTGTTAAATTTCCATGATGCTCTTGCCTAGTTTTTAACCTGTTTCTCCACAAACCAAGGAGTTGGTGGAGGCTGCTGTATGGGGCACCTGTATGATGTTACACATGTTTATTTGGAAAGTCCCAGGGTTCACTATACACAAAATTTTGCTGTCTGTTCAGGTATGAATTGTACACTTTAATAAAAGATATTTTTCCAAACAGAGGTTGTTGCTAGTCACACATGAAAGTCTTGTATTTCACTATTTCTTTATTCAGATCTTCCTTTTTTTGTTCTTCAAATTTAGAGGATGTGCTCATGGATGCATCAAGATGGATGGCTGTACCCTCAGACTGGGCCATGAATCTCTTGACTCTTATGAGTTGCTTTGTCTGACATCTGGGGAATAGCCAAATTGGGTTTTATGTCCTTGTTCAGCCTATAGATGTTTTTTCACTCCTGGTGGTGGGTAGTGTCATCTGGATGCCATTGGCAGAGTTGGAGGTTGGGGAATGTGCATTGTTTTGATGTCAGGGAGATTTTCTGTGATCTGGCAGCCTTTGTTTTTACTGTAAGAATAAATTTCATTTTACTTCAAATTATTTTAATGAAGTAGAAAGTGACATAACAGCAGTAATTTACATATGGGTAACTGCTTCAGAATCCCTCTATGCAGGAGAAAAACACAAAGAATTATGAGACTAATCAGAGAAGCTTTCTGTGAAAGAAAAACTAGAGCTTGCTATCCTTAGAGGAGTGATTCATAAATTAATTCACAAAGATATCCTCTAAATTAGTCAAAGGTGGGCATATTCAAAGATTAAAAATCAGAGAAAAACATTTGGACCTAGCTCATCATTATTTTCCCGGTAAGTGTGGTTACCATTTTTTCATTAATTATTAAAAAGGGTACAAAAATTTGGGGGCCAACTAACTTCACCAGTGAATGAAATCCTGGAGACCTTCTCATGTTTCAAGAGTGTGCTTTTCAGAGGAGCTAAATAAATGATGTATATTTTCATGTAGTGGGTACTTATCTTTTGAGAAGTGCACTTATTCTTAGGAAAGAATTATATTCAAAGGATATTATACATTTAAGAGTCATTGACAATGTTTGCAATTTGCCAGGTATTTTGAAATGTTTTTTCTACTTGAAAGACACCAAATATGTGCACAAAAAAATATCAAAAGCTTTTTCCTGAGTAGAGTCCATATTATTCATTTAATGTAATTTTCTCTAACCAAGACTATTATTATTTTTCTATGTTTATTTTTAGTATAAAAGGTGAACTTAGAAAACAAAATCATGCATATTGTAAGACTCCACATACAACAGCCTTCCATCAACACACCACACCATGATGTATCTTTGTTACACATTATGAGATATTATCATCAGTCTATGACCACTAAGCTCGGTCCAGAGTGCATATTTGGCACATATTTTCCATTGTCTCCTATTATCAACATGGAATGCTTGGTGTGGCTGTTGCTTGTGTTTCATGGCTTCTCATGTGCTTACTACTTTTTCCCCTGAATCATCAATTTGACTCCCCATTTCTTCCTAATACATCAATATTTGGACCACAACCTCTAAACAGAATTAGGGATTCATGACCCTATTATTAGGAAGAGATTCTTTTTGAATTCATTCTTGTGTGTTCTATTCAGCCTGGGAATCTTTGGAATAGATTCCAACCTGCCTCCTTACCCCCCCATCCCAAAACAATGGACAGTGAATATGTTCAAGCGACTCCCTCAGGGGATCCCCATGGTGGAGGAGAGTTGAGCAAAATCGCCACGACAGACAGCCAGCGCCACCAGGCAGTCGCATTTCCCTGGACCCGAATAGTCTACGTGGAGACTACTCCTACCAGTTTCAGCTGCCTCTGCCATGAGCCAGTTTGGAAACAAAGACCTGCAGGCTAATTTAGCAGACCTTGAAAAGGATTTGCATCCCTGGGTAAGTATGGATTTATCTTTTGTCATGTGGGATTGGTTAGACTGCCTCCTCATTGTGGTGTAAGTGTTTCTCATTTTTGTGGTCATTTCTACTTAGAACCTTGGCTGACTGAGATCTGAGGGGGACCTTTTGCAAACAAGGATTTTTTTTGAATATTCTCCTTAGGCTTGAATAGTAGGTTAATTCATCTCTTTTCTGTGGCTGCCTCTGACACCTTGTAGTTATTTGCAATTCCTTGAGAGTGGTTATGACCTAACATGAGAACCATGGTAGACCTGTTCTGCATAGACTTAAAAACAGGAGGAATCCATTCTTTGGATTGAGCAGTGAAGGCTCTAATGCCCTTGTACATGATCTGTCATGTCTTATGGACGTTTTTCTCCATGTCTCTCTCATTCTGTCACTCTCTCCACTCTCCCACTGTCTTTTTGGTTGCTTGCTGTGATGCCTATGGAAAAAGTGGTGTGATGTTCAGGATCCTGTAAGTTTCATCATAGAAAATAAACACCTGTTTTTAATTGAACCAGGGTTGCAGGATGTGTACATCATTTTACTTTTGTGCTTTCTCATGCATAGTCATTAATTAAAATAGACCATCTGGGTCCATAATATTTTCTCAAGGGTACTGTTGAAAAAGACTTTGAGCTTTCTTCCCACAGAAAAGTAGTGTTTAATTGAGTGTTATCTGCAGTGATTCATTTCCATAAGATGTGCAGAATTCCCAAATAAGATTTTGATAATCCAGAACTGAATATGCCATAAATGAAAATAAATTCACTAAACCAGTAATTGATGTCATTCTTACAGATTATTTGGTCCAATATTTAGGGCTCTAATATACAAAACAGAATTATGTCGTCATTGAATTCAATGATGTTAGAATTATTAGTAACATTTAAGTGTTTCTTTCTCTACAGGGTATTTCTTTTCATGGAGTATATGACAACTAACCTGGCCTTACACTCTGTCTCTCTATTTTTAAAAAAAACAAAACAGTTTTATTCTATTAGGTATATATCATGAAATCGTGTTCAAATAGAAAATATTTGTTCAAAGAATGATTTATAATCTTTAAAAAAAAAAACACCTTTATTAATATCTCCCATCTTCTCAGACTGACTGGTAAATTCTTGGGTAGTTCTTAAGCTCATGTGTAGGAGACAATTTTTTTCAAGCTTATGTTTCTCTTGAAACAAATGTCACCATGAATTTAGTAGTTATTTTCACTTTATTTTTGTTATTATAAGAGTAGTGGTTTACCGAAAAATTTTTACAGAAAATAGAGAATTTCCATATATCTCCCACTTATTTTCCCTATCATTTACCTTTATATTGCTCTCTTTCCTTATTGATATTTTGTCAAAAGGGCCAATCCTTTATTGAATGTGGTGCATTGAATTCTCCTATTAATAATGTACCACTATCTATTTCTCCCTTCCATTTTTCAACTTTTGCTCCATGTATTTTGGAGCTTTGCTGTATACATATAATTGCTGATATATATATGCTGACTTTGTCTTTGAATGATTTATCAGTATATAGTGTCTTTCTTTCTCTTAGGCAGCAGTTTTATTTTTAATTATACCTGTTATGGGTTTCAGAAAACTCATGTAGAATGAGCAGTGCTCCTGTATACTCCTCCCCACATGCATAGATTCCATTATCATGAATGTTTTCCATTAGTATGGTAAATTTGTTAAAATTGATAAACCTAGATTCTTAATATTATAGAGTTAACTGAGTTCCATATACATATATACTCTTCCTATTCCTTTCTGAATACCCTCTTCTTGTAATTGTTACATATTATGTGATCATACATTTTATATGCCCAGCCATAGGTGATCTTTAGTTTCATGCTCTTGTTTTAGAAATTTTAAAATATGGAGTTACTTACCAAAACCCAATACATTATTACTGTTATTTTTAATTAGAGAAATGATTGACTTTATGAGAGTTCTTAAATTCTTATGTAATTTGACCCACTGTTGGGTGTCCTTTCATTTCTGTCTGAAGAACTTGTTTAAAATAGTTGTAGGGCAGAACAAGTGAGGGATAACTCCCACAGGATTTTTTGTTTGTTTGTTGATTTGTTTTAATATGGGCATGCCAAATTATTCTTCCCCTCATTTTCAAAACCTGTCTCAATAGATATAATATTATTAGAAGTGATTCCTTTTCTGGGAACCCTTGAACTATTGCCTCTGATTTTACCTTTTTTCCCTCTTGATGTTTGCCTTCATGATTTCTGTGTTGAAATTGTCACTTGAACTTATTGGGACTCACTTGGAGCAAATATGTTGCTTTACTCTTGCAGCTTTCAGAACTCTCTCCTTACCCATGGCATTTTGCTGTGCAATTCCTGTGTGTCTGGGCATGATTTTCTATGACTTTATCTTGCATGGGGTACTTACTGTTCCTTTATTGTGAATACACATGCTTTTCATTACATCTGAGGTGTTTTCTGGCATTGAATATTCCTTCTGCTGCTTTCTCCTTATTTTCTTTCTGTCTATCCCACAAAGCATGTGCATAATTCTTGATTCTATGCCATATGTCTTTTTCACCAGGTGTAGATGGGCATACAGATTCCTGAGGTTCCACTTTATATTTCCAAATGGAATGTTTCAACAAGTAGGAAGGACTGGCAGATCCATTTTCCTGCAGTGGTCTGGTTCCTGCAAGTCTAGGACCCAGTAGCATAGGGAACATAGTAAGGCAAGAGCTGTCACTAAAAAGTCACAGTACTGCCTGAGATATGCCACCTGTCTGGTCGCATGAGAGGAGTGGGGTCATGGTGGAGACACCAGCAATGTCCCTGCAGGAAGGTTTTGTTGTCTAAGTCAAATGCAGCATCCCCCTGGTCCTAATGTGTGCAGTACTCCATGGCACTGCCCCAAAGTTGGTTTCTTGGGTGATTTTAAGGAAAGGGAGGTTTGGGTGATGTCATTCGTGTTGACCATGGTTCTGTCAGGAGCTCCAAAGGAACCCAGGGGGCTAAAGGTATCCCTTACCCTAAAATACACACCAGGAGTCTGGAGGTCCAGTGTTGTGTTTGTTTGTGCCTGGTCCACCCCTGAGGATGTCCTTTAGAAGTCATGCCATCTGAGCCAGGCTCACTGGCATCTACCATGTCCTCCACAACACCCCAGCCTGTGCCATCCACTGCCTTGCACAGTCACTGGCTGACTAGCCCCAAGTCAAGCAGAGCCTCTCACCAGCCAAAGGACATGGTGGAAGACAGCAGCCATAGTAGGACAGTCCCATGGCACTCTTAGGCTTACTGGATGAACATGTACACTCTCTTTTAAAATGTATAATTTCTTTCTAACTTGTTTCTCTTTTGTTTTTTCAAATTTATATTAAAGGTCTTGTCAACTGCACTAAAAAAAACACATTCCTTTTAGGGTTTGGCTAGTCCACATGGCATGGGAAAATATCTCAATATAATGGCTTCATAACTAATAAATATTACTGCAAGAATAGCCATAAATAGACACTGTGTATACCAGGGAAAATGGCAAGATTGTGAGGGGAGGTATTTATGTGTGTTTTGGGGTCTGGTTTTGTTGGTTCTATTATCAAAATAATGAAAATGCTTTAATAATGATTGAGTTGATGAACACAAAACTCTTTGATTACAGCAAATACCACAGATTGTACACTTTGCATCAGTTGACTTCTTTATTATTAAGTCTCTATAAAATTGATTTCTAAAAAAATAGGGTGGTTTGAGGAAAATACACCTAATAAGATATAGGGTCTACAGTTAGTAGTTAAATTTTCATGATGCTCTTGCTTAGTTTTTTTTTTTTTTTCCT
>JAQZBX010046719.1:0-20688 GCA_029593785.1 Cabassous unicinctus | reverse complement strand
CAAAGATTTACAAACAACCTTTTTAACAAACCTGTTTTTAGTTTTAATCTTGGAGATCTGAAATTTCACAATAATATTCTAGGGTAAAGGTCTTTTAAATTTTTAAAATTTTTTAAAAAGAGCTTTAGATTACATAAATATTGCATCAAAATATAAGAGATTCCCATATACCCCACTACCTTCTCCTCCCAAACTTTCCCTCATTAACAACATCTTTCATTAGTGTAGTATATTTGTTATAATTGATGGACACATATTGAAGCATTGTACTAATCAAGTACTATAGCTTTCATTATAGTTTACATTTTGCCCCACACAATTTTATAGGTTTTGAAAAAATGTATAATGGCCTGCATCTGTCATTGCAATGTCATGCAGGACAATTCTACTATCTCAAAAATGTCCCCGTGTTATACCTATTCTCTCTCCCTCCTTTCAGAACCTCGGGTGGCTGCTGCTTTTATATCAGTGATACAAATTCTTCCATTGCTAGAATAATCATGTCTACTTTAGTCCATAGTTGCTTTCCCCCTTTATGTTTGTTCATTCTTCAATCTTGAGGATTTGGGGATGGTGATGTACACCCTGTTTATGATTGAGAGAAGGCTGAGATCCCATTGGGCAGATGGATGGAAATTTATTGCTTACTATATAGACAATTTCCATTTCCTGGCATGGGCATTGTCCATCATCCTTTTGTTATTTGTGTTGGGTGATTCTGATGAAATGGTGAGTAGGTGTTGCAACTCTGATGAGATTCAAGGTTCAACTGGCAAATGAGAATTCTGAAGGTTTAAGACTCTTGGACATATATTTAACAAGTATAGTGCTAATTATAGGTTCAAATAAAAGGCAGAAGAGCCATGGGTAGGGAAATTATAAATGTTTAACTCTGTTACATTGGTAAAGAGCTATTCCTAAGTAAGGCCCTAGACAGGGTGTAGAAGTCCTGAGATTGTCTGCCCTACTTATAGTGTCTAGATGTCTCTAGAGCCTTCAGGAGCCCAGTGTTTGAAGTACTGTTTACTGTGGCAGTCAAGAAGATCCTGCTGAGACGTGCATAAGCATAACCTCTGGAATAACCTCCTGACTCACTTTGAAGTCTCTTAGCCATAAAAACTCATTGGTATTTAATATTTTCCCCTTTTGGTCAAGCTCTATTTCCAGATTCATTGCTGGTCAGTTCTTGGTAATAATCCCTCACTGACAGGGAGGCTAATCCTCTGAAGTTATTTCCCACACTTGGGGGAAGGTAGAGTGTTTATATGCTGAGTTTGGCTTATGGAGAGGCCACATTTGTAAAACAAAGATGCTTTCAGGAGGTAACTCTTAGGCAATGTATAATATTATGCTAAGTTTCAATTTCAGCAGAAAAAGTTAATAATATCAAGGGTCTGTTTAATGGTCTGTCCTCCTTCAGTAGACACTGCCCATGTACTTGGGGGATTCTTGCCACTCTACTGGAGAATGTAGCAGGACTTCACAGGATGGGAATTCAATATTCCTTTCATTATTGTTTGGATCTCCATCCACTGAGACTATGCCTCATGACCACTTAAACATATTCATATGTCATAGAGGCATATGCCAGGTGCACCACTCCTCACAAATGCCCCAATACTGACACCCTGCACCAGTGATACTCCACTGTCACAGCTGTAGCCCTTCTGTGATCCAAAACCACCCCCAAACTTGGGAATTGTCATGAATGACATTGCAATGACAGGTATAGGTTATTATATATCTTCCCATAACCTGCACTATCTCATTTGGTTTCATTGTTAAAGTCATCTATTTTCTAAAGTGAACTGAATTGTATATCCTTTGGATATATTTTCTGAAGTAGTTTTATATGGTTTGAATGATCTGTTCCTTTGATGTTTAGTAAAACTATCTTTAAAACTTTATAGAACAGGTGTTTTAAATTTTCTTTAAAAGTTATTTTAAGTGATTGTGATGGATATGCTAATTTGTCAACTTTGCCAGGTAATTCTGTCCAGGTGTTTGGTCCAGCAAGCACTGGGCTAATTGCAATAAAAGTACATTTATGGACTTTTGGTCACCAGTGAGTTTCTTGCGTGGATGGCTGATTAAATCTGCATTAATCAAGGAGATTGCCATTAGCAATGGGTGATGCTTTTATCCAATCAGTTGAATACTTTAAAAGGGGAAGTGATTTCAACATTTATAGAGAATTTCCCAGCTCATCTTTGGACAGCCAGCTTCTCCCAGAAATTCATCAAGGTCCTTTCATTGGACTTTCATCGGAGCCCCTGGTTTGCAGCCTGCCTGCAGAAGCTGGACTTGTGCATCCCCATGGCCATGTGATAGACTCTTATAAAATCTCATATTATTGATTGATAACTCCTGTTGATTCTGTTTCCTAAGAGAACACTGTCTAATACAGATTGGTACCGGGAATGGTTCTTGAGGAACAGAGTCTTAAACATGGGATGTCTGAGGTGGTTCTGGGACTTTTGTAAATGGCTCTCTACTCTAATTGGACTCAAGGGTACTAATGACTCTTTTTCCAATAATGAAGAGGCTGCTAACAGTCCATGAAGAGCTGGAAATAGAGATACGCAAAATAGCATCACTGGATTCCCCGACTTCCACACTTACAAGAAGCAAGGATCTGGGTAAGAGTGTTTTCAACACCTTAACAGAATTTTGTGGAATCAAAAGATATAATAATGTTGGCTGGTTCCTTCTAGATACTCTGGATACAGTTACAAAAGAAAGAGATGAGCTTACGGCTTCAATTGAAACTTAAATATCGCATGAATGATGTGAAAGTTGCTATGTGTGCCCTGAAGGAAAATCTTATCTCCTGTAGCCACAGACTTGAGATATCTGAGAATTAAACCGAGACTCTCATTGTATGAATAGCAGAATTACAGAGGAAACTGAAATCTCAACCCCACAGGGTTTCTGCAATTAAAGTGAAGGCATTGATTGGAAAGGAGTGGAACCCCGAGGATTGGGATGGAGACATATGGGATGATGATAATATTAGTGGGAACATTGGGACCCTAAATTCTGCTGAGACTTTACCACATAGACCTGCAATGGCTCACCCTTTGGAGACCACAACTTGTCAACCTTGTTTCATCCAGCCTCAAGCCTGCCCCAGGGAGTCCGGGCCTCCTTCCAGCCCTGAGGTGGGCACCAGCTAAACTTAAGGTTGTGCTGCCTAGCCTCTGGCCTGCTCCACGAAGTCTGGACCTCCTCCCAGCCCTGAGGCAGGTAAAAACCAAACTCCAGAATGCACTGCCCAGCATCCAGTCTGTCCTGAGGAATCTGCCTTCCAACCCTTGCCTGAAGAGATTGATCCTGTTTCACCAAAAGAAAATGTAAAGGGATGCCCTGAGGTCAGTAGTTTGCAAGACATTTCTAATCCTTATCCTTATCCACCTCCACCACCCCTCTCATTTTTGAGATCCTTTACTAGACTAAAATCACAACAAGCCCCCAAAGGTGAAACACAAAGTGTGACCCATGAGGAAGTACGCTATACTCTGAAAGAACTGCATGAGTTTTCCAATTTATATAGACATAAACCAGGGAAATATGTGTGAGAATGGATACTAAGTGTGTGGGATAATGTGGAAGGAATATAAAGTTGGATCAGGCTGAATTTATTGATATGGGACCACTAAGCAGAAATTCGGGATTCAACACTGTAACTCAAGGGGTTAGAAAGGGCTCTAATGCTTTATTTGGGTGGCTGACTGAAACATGGACCAACAGATGGCTTAGGATGCCTGAGGTTGAAATGCCCAATTTGCCCTGGTATACAGTAGATGAGTGGATTCAAAGACTTAGAGAGATTGGAATGCTAGAATGGATTTACCATTTGAGACCTGCCCACCCACCCCAGGAATGTCCAGAGGACACACCTTTAACCAGGACTGTAAGGAATAAATTTATAAGACTAACCCCATCATCTCTGAAGATCTCTGTGGTTGCACTTCTCTGTAGTCCAGATTTACTATACGGAGGGCTGTAATGGAATTAGAATCCTTAAACATTGCAGGGATGATCGGATCCCTGTCTAGGAAAAATCAAGTCTGGGCAGTTAATCACCAAAGGCAAGGTGGACATGGCTACCACAATTAAAGGCAGATTCAGAGTAGAACTCAGAATAGTCTGAGTCACATGGAGTTATGGCATTGGCTAACAGATCATGGGGTACCTAGAAGTGAAATACATGGACAGTCTACTAAATTTCTTCTGGATCTGTATAAGCAGAAGAGTTCTAGGTCGAGTGAACAAAACCTTAGTCAAATTACAGATGCAGAGAATCACAGCCACTTAATCAATTCACAGACTTGAGACAGTTTACAGACCCAGAGCCCCTTGAATGAGGAGAAAGCCAGGTCCCCATGGGGAAAGATCCTGTTAAACTGCCAAAAATTTATACTGTTAATTTTCTTCCCACCTTTCCCCAAGGAGACCTATGGCCCTTTACCAGAATAACAGTGCATTGGGGAAAAGGAAATGATCAGACATTTGGGGGATTATTAGACACTGGATCAAAAGAGACATTAATACCAGGAGACCCAAAACATCACTATGGTCCACTAGTCATAGTAGGGGCTTAAGGAGGTCAGGTGATTGATGGAGTTTTAGCTCAGGTCCATCTCACTGTGGGTCCAGTGGGTCCCTGGAACCATTCTGTGATTATTACCCAGTTTCAGAATGCGTAATTGGAATAGACATACTCAATAACTGGCAGAATTCCCACATTGGATCCCTGACTTATGAAGTCAGGGCTATTATGGTTGGAAAGGCCAAGGGGAAGCCCCTAGAACTTCCCCTACCTAGCAAAATAGTAAATCAAAGGCAATACTGGATTCCTGGAAGGATTGCAGAGATTAGTGCCACCATTAAGAATTTGAAGGATGCAGGGATGGTGATTCCCACAACAGCCCCATTCAACTCTCCTATTTGTCCTGTGCAGAAAACAGGTGGATCTTGGAGGATGGCAGTAGATTATCATAAACCTAATGAGGTGGTGACTCCAATTGCAGCTGCTGTCCTAGATGTGGTATCATTGCGTGAGCAAATGAGCACTTCCCCTGGTACCTGATATGCAGCTGTTGATCAGACAAATGTTTTTTTCTCAATTGCCATTAGTAAGGACCACCAGAAACAGTTTGCTTTCAGTGGGCAATGCCAGCAGTATTTCTTCACTGTCCTGTCACAGGGGTATATCAACTATCCAGCCCTAGGTCATAATATTGTCTGCAGGGACCTTGATTGTCTCTCACTCCCATGAGACATCACACTGGTCCATTATATTGATGACAACCTGTTGATAGGACCTAGTGAGCAAGAAGTAGCAAAGAGTCTAGACTTATTGGTAAGGCATTTGCACAAGAGAGGATGGGAGATAAATCCAACAAAAATATAGTGAAGTTCCAGTTCAGTGAAATTTCTAGGTGTCCAGTGGTGTGGGGCATGTTGAGATATCCCTTCTAAAGTAAAGGATAAGCTTTGTATCTGGCCCCTTCTATGACCAAAAGAGTCACAATACTTCGTTGGCCTCTCCAGAATTTGGAGACAGCACATTCCTTATTTGGGTGTACTACTGAGTGACCAGAAAATCTGCTAGTTTTGATTGGGGACTGGAACAAGACAAGGCTCTGTGACAGGTACAGTTTACTGTGCAAGCTCCACTACCACTTGGACCATATGATCCATCAGATCCAATGGTGCTGGAAGTTTCAGTGGCAAATAGAGATACTGTCTGGGGCCTTTGGCAGGACCCTATAGGGGAATCACAATGCAGACACTTATGATTTTGGAGCAAAGCCTTGTCATCCTTTGCAGATAACTACTCCCCTTTAGAGAAACAGTTTTTGGCTTGGTAGTGGGCCTTAGTAAAGACTGAATGCTTAACCATGGGCCATCAAGTTACCATGAGACCTCAGTTGCCTATCATGAGCTGGGTATTGTCTGACCCACTGAAACATAGAGTTGGGTCTGCACAGCAACACTCCATAATAAAGTGGATGTGGTATATACGAGATAGAGTTTGAGCATGTTCTGAAGGTACAAGTAAGTTATATGACGAAGTGGCCAAAATGCCCATGGTCACCACCACTGCCATGTTACCTTCTCTTTCCCGTCCTATAGATTTAGCTTCTTGGGGAGTCCCTTACAATAAGTTGACTGAGGATGAGAAAACTCGTGACTGCTTTACAGATGGTTCTGCATGATATGCAGGTACCACCCGAAAGTGGACAGCTACAGCACTATAGTCATTTTCTGGGACATCCTTGAAGGATAGGTGTGAGGGCAAAATTTCCCAGTGGACAGAACTTCATGCAGTGCACCTGGTTGTTCATTTTGTTTCAAAGAAGAAATGGCCAGAGGTGCTTTTGTACACTGATTCATGGGTTGTTACCAATGGTTTGGCTGGATGGTCAGGGACTTGGAAGGAACATGATTGGAAAATTGTGACAAGGAGGTCTGCAGAAGAGGTATGTGGATAGACCTTTCTGACTGGGCAAACCACATTAACATATTTTTGTCCCACATGAATGCTTACCAGAAGGTGACTTCAACAGAGGAAGAGTTTAATAATCAACTGGATAAGATGACCCACTCTGTGGCTAATGCTCAGCCTCTTTCCCCAGCCACTCTTGTCATTGCCCAATGGACTCATGAAAAATGTGGCCATGGTGGTAGGGTTGGAGGTTATGCATGGGCTCAGCAACATGGATTCCTCCTCACCAAGGCTGACTTGGCTTCAGCCACTGCTGAATGCCCAATCTGCCAGCAGCAGAGACCCACATTCAGGCCCCCATATGGCACCACTCCTCGAGATGACTAGCCTGCTACCTGGTGGCAGGTTGATTATATTGAGCCACTTCCACCATGGAAGGGGCAGTGATTTGTTTTAACTGGAATAGACACATACTTTGGGTATGTGTTTGCATTTCCTACAATAATTCTTCCAAAACTACCATCCATGCATTTACCAAATCTCTTATCTACCACCATGGCATTCCACAAAGCATTGCTCCTGATCAAGGAACCCAATTCACAGCAAATTATGTGTGGGAATGGGCACATGCCCATGGAATTCACTGGTCTTACCATGTTCCACATCACCCTGAAGCAGCTGTATTAATAGAATGGTGGAACAGCCTTTTATTTATTTATTTATTTTTTTACTGGGAGGTCCCAGGGATCAAACCCAGTTCCCTCCATATGGGAGACAGATGCCCAAGCATTTGAGTCATATCCATCCCCCATGGAATAACCTTTTGAAGACTTGAACCCAGGTCCCTCCATATGGGAGACAGATGCCCAAGCACTTGAGTCACATCCATTTCCCATGGAATAACCTTTTGAAGACTCAATTATGGTGCCAATTAGGTGGCAATACCTTGCAGGGCTGAGACAATGTTTTCCAGGGGACTGTGTATGGTCTAGATCAGCATCCATTCTATCGTGCTGTTTCTCCCATAACCAGAATTCATGGGTCCAGGAATCAAGGGGTGGAAATGGGAGTGGCACCACTCACTATTACCCTTAGTGAGCCACTAGGAAAATTTTTGCTTTCTGCCCCTGCAAACTTAAGCTCTGCTGGTCTTCAGGTTTTAGTCCCAAAAGGAGAAATGCTGCCACCAGGGAAGACAACAATGATTCCATTGAACTGGAAGTTAAGACTGCCACCTGTCCACTTTGTGCTCCTCTTACTTGTGAATCAACAGGCAAAGAAGGGAATTACTGAACCGGTTGGGGTCATTGTTCTTGACTATCAAGGGGAAATTGGACTACATCTACATAATGGGGGTAAAGAAGAGTTTGCCTGGAATGCAGGAGGTCCTCTAGGGCATCTCCTACTACTGCCATGCCCTGTGATTAAAGTCAAAGGAAAATTGCAGCAAACCAATCCAAGCAGAAATAATAATGGCCCAGAATCTTCAGGAATGAAAATTTTGGTCACGCCACCAGGCAAAGAACCATGGCCAGCTGAAGTGCTTGCTGAGGGTAAAGGGTACATGGAAAGGGTAGTGGAAGTAGGTAGTGATAAATATGAACTTTGACCATGTGACTAGTTAGAGAAATGAGGACTGTAATTAGTCGAACACTTCTTTCTTGTTTCATTATGAGTATTATTGTATATGTACACAAAATGAATTTCTTTCTTTTCTTCCCCAACCTTTTCCCCTATCATATGAAAAGTTGTATTAATTTGATGCCATAATACTTAAGGATGTCAAGTTTAAGAGTGAATATTACCCAAGGACTTGCACCCAATTCTGAAGGGAATTAATGCGATGTGTGCTTGTCTGTTATTTTTTTTACTTAAAGTCTAAGTATAGTTTAAGGTAGTGTGTGTGGTTGCTAAGTTGACAAGTTGTGGACTGTGATGGTTAGGCTAATGTGTCAACTCAGCCAGGTAATTGTGTCCAAGTGTTTGGTCCAGCAAGCCCTGGACTAAATATAATAAAAGAACATTTACGAACTTTAGTCACCAGTGAGTTTATTGCATCAATGACTGATTATATCTGCATCAATCAGGGAGATTGCCATCAACAATGGGTGATGCTTTTATCCAATCAGTTGAATACCTTAAAAGGGGAATTGATTTCAATATTCACAGAGAATTTCCCATCTCATCTTTGGACAGCCAACTTCTCCCAGAAACTCATCAATGGCCTTTCATTTGACTTTCATTGGAACCCCTGGTTTGTAGCCTGCCTGCAGAGCCTGGACTTGTGCATCTCCACTGTCATGTGAAAGAGTCTTATCAATCTCATATTACTGACAGATACATCCTGTTGATTCTGTTTCCCGAGGAACACTGACTAATACAGTTGTTAAAGAAACTAAAATTTCCTTAAATTCTTGAATTGGTTTTTGCATTTTATACATTTCAGTTTTTCAATTTTTTATGGGTATAAATAGATTTTTTGGTAACAGATGTATTCTCAAATGCAGTTTCGTAGTTTCTTAAATGCTGCTCATTGATGCAGATGTGCTCATGAATACAGAATTTTTAAAGTTTTAGAATTTGATGTGGTGCATAAACTATAAAATATGTGATACCACAATGGCATCTGCAGTAGTGCTTCATAATCGAGCATGTTAATATTGTATATGAAATTGCATGAATATTCACACTAAGAGAAATCTATAAAGTCTATAAATAGTACTACATAAGTTAAGTTTCCCTACAAGCTTAATGGTAAGAATAGTTTTTAGATATTTTTCTTTTGAATTGCAGATAAGAAATTGTACATCTGCAGTAAACTTCTGAATAGGTTCTTATTTTATATAGTGTACCTTTTTCTATTTTATTCATTCAGCTCTTACTTTATTTCTCTTCTAGTTCTTTTTTGTGTGTATTCTGCTTATTTTCTAGTTCCTTATCTTGAATGTTTAGCTAAGTAATTTTTTCACCTCTGTTTTTATAATATTGCACATTTAATATTTAGCATTATCAACCTTACCTGTGCATACCTTGTTCTTCTCTAATGCCTTGGCTACTCCAGTGTATGCACCATTTTTTTTTGTATGACCTTATTCAGAGGTTTATTCAGATGAAAGTGTTTTCAGTTCAAAGCAGAAGCCCTCATAAGTCTAAATAAGTAGTATTTTTGTTCTCTTCCAGGTAAAATAATTAGATTAGTTATTTAAAATACTTTCATAGTTGAATTTGATTCTAATTTTACTTACTTTATTGTTTTTGAAATTTATTTCCATTGCATTTTAATCAGATGAAGTGACTTATAAAAGCAGGTATGAAATTTATAGAAAGTCAATTTACATCATAGAATATAACTGTTTTTCTAATTTATCTGTTCATGCTTTAGTGAAATGTGTAGTCTAGAATCTCTAGTTCATTTGAGCTCTACCTGCCATTAAGTCCCATTAAATCTATAAATTTCTATATCCAAACATTTGGAATTGTTGTAATTACCTAGTGTCATGAAATTTCATCAATATTTATTGACTTGTAATTTTTATTATTTATCCTTATATTTTTTCCTACATTAGTATATGTTCCAACTTTTATTAGTACCCCCCTAAAATCTTTATTCTTTTTCTTCAAATAGTCAGCCAAGATTTCTACTGTGCTTTTGTTCATGAAAACCCACATATGGCTTCTTCATATGGTTTCTGTGTGGACTATTTTGAGCTGCTGCACAACATGGCAAGTGAGATCCATTGGTGAGTAATCCAAGAGAACCAAGTGAATGTTTCCACATTTCAGAAGTGGACATCACATGGGTCCAGTTCTGCTACATTATATTGGCTGAGGCAATCACAATGGCTTACCAACTTTCACAAGGAAGGAAAATTGATTCCCAAAATTTTGTGGGAGCAGTGACAATGTTATATTGTAAGAAGAACATGTAGAATGAGAAATATGGTGAACTTTTAAAACGGTATCTTTCAAACCAAGATTAAGTGTCCAATATTACAAAACTCCTCAATATACATAAGTCCTCAGCAGGACTAGTAAACTACCTGGTAGAATGTTGATTACAATGAAAACTTTCCTTCATGAAAGGGGTAGATTCTGCAATCAGAGAAATAAACACTTCTTAAAAATTTGCTTTCCTTGCCCAAAATATGTGTAGTAACAGCGTAATTCATGGACTTATGGAATATCTTATTCACTATCATTTTACTCACCTAAAACTGAAGTAGCTGGTATGATAGAATGCTGAAATGGCTTCCTGAACATTCAATTGTCTATTCAGAGACAACACCTTAAAAATCCTTAAAGATGTATTGACCAATATATGATATTGTTTATTCAAATTTCATTTAAAAATGATGGGAATCAAGTGATACAAGTGCAAGTAGCTCCTTTCAGTATTATTTTTAAAATTCATTAATAGAATATTTTCTTCCTATGCTGACATTTTTAGTTTGGCTGATTTAAAACCTTAGTTACAAAAAGATGATGCATTTATAGAGGAAAACAAATAATTTTATTGAACTAGTAATTGAGAATGACACTGGATATTTGGGACTCCTCACATCTCTAATACACCAATAAACAAATGATTGGTAGTGATGATGAGGAGAAATGTGGTTGTTTCAACACAAGGAAAGTAGATGATCAATATTTGCAACCCGGGGGATTCTCTAAGCATCTCTTAAAATTTCTAAGACAAATATTAAGAATTAATGGAAAAATAAAGGAACTAAAATGCCAGGATCATTGAGGATTCAGAAGATCAGGAATAATATATAATGAATCAAAAACAGATGAATGTCAGCCTGAAAATGAAAGGAAGGTGGAGCATAAACTGGAAGAAATAAAGATGTAAACATTAACAAAAACCTGATGACCAATTACAGCACTAAGAGCTTTGGTAACAATGCATATTTTCATTTTATTGTTAGTGGTTACATGTATATATGAACTAATAAATTTTACTTATTTTATGTAAGATATTTCTTATTGTTAATTTTACAAATCTAATGTTTATGTTATAGATAATTCACTTGTGATTGTAATATTAACTAGAAAAGAAACTAACATTTAAAAAAAACATTATACAGAATCATTTACTAAGATTTGGGGGATGATATGTTTCTCATTTTGTGGGAGAGGGTAAGAATATCTTTGTAGAAGCATCTTGTACAATTTAAACCGAAAGTTGTTTCTTTTCTATTAGGAGCTTCAAAATGTATAGAAGAGTGTTATACAAATGCTGAGTAGTGAAGGTGACTAAATGTTCCACTTATTTATCTATTGGCATCCTCTGGGAAATCCACCCTTCTAAGCTCTGCACAGTGATACTCTACCTGGGAGTCTAAAAATATTGTTTCCTGGAAACTTAACCTACTATTATATGGTGCCTAAGAGATGTCTCTTGGTATCCTCCTTGTTGCTTAAATGTTGCCTCTCTCTATGCTGATCTCAACATATAAATACATCACCTTCCCCACAGTGTGTGACTTGACCCCAGAGAATAAGCCTTCCTGGCATGGAGGGATTACTACCAAGCACCAACTAGGAATGCAACTGGAAAAACCTTGAACAAATGAGGGAAAATGTAATGACAAATGAGTTTATATGGCTAAGAGACTTCAAAGTGAGTCAGGAGGTCATTCCAGAGGTTATGCTTGTGCACATCTCAGATGGATCTCATTGATTGCCAAAGTAGATACTACCCCCAAATAACAGGGCTCCTGAGAGCTCTGGAGAAATCCAGCACTATAGTCAGTGCAAATAGCTCAGGAGTTTGGTGCTTTGCCAGTGACCACTTCTTTGGAATTTTTCTCCCCAGAGTGACAAAGTTGGACTCAGTTGTGCTTTCCCTACACATGCCTCTTCTGTTCTACTATTTGAACTTATAATTAGTACTAGATTTGGTAGGTACACATCCAAGAGACTTAACTATGTGGGCTGTCCATGTGCCAGTTGGGATTTGCACCTCAACAGAGTTGCAACACCTACTCTCCAGTTCATTAGTCTCACCCAAGACAACTAACAAGAATGGGATGATGGACAACTACCATACCAAGGAACCAAGAAAGTCTTCAATAGCAAGCAAGAAAGCCCCATCCATTGGCCCTAATAGATTGCAGCCCCATCTCAATTAGAGGTGGAGTGGACATCACCATACCAGAATCTCAGGATTAGGGAATGAACTATGGATTAATATAGACTTGCTAGTATTCTTAGACTTATTGTGATTCTAGCAATGGAATTAATTATCATTGATGTAGAGGCAGTGGCCACTGGAGGTTCTGAGGGCAGGAAGAGGGAAAAACAGGTGTAGTGTGGGGGTATCTTCAGGACTTGGGAATTGTCCTGAAATACATTGCAACAACAGATACAGGACATTATATCTCTTGCCATAGCCTACAGAATTGTGTGTGAGGGAGTGTAAACTACAAAGTAAACTTTAATCCATGCTTAGTGGCAATGCTTTAAAATGTGTTCATTAATTACAATGAATGTACCACACTAATGAAGGATGCTGTCAATGTGGGAAATTGTGGGAGGTATAAGGACTGGAGCATATAGGAATCCCCTATATTTTTTATGTAGCATTCATGTAACCTAAGTATCTTTTTAAAAAATATAAGTTTTAATATACTGGCATTTTTGGAAAATTAGAATTGTCCTGAATGAAGTTGCAGCTACAGATACAGACCATTATTTATGTTGTCATAACTTTACAAAAATGTGTGGAAGAGAGTTTAAACTATAATGTAAACTATAATCCACACTTACTGGTAATGCTCCAATATGTGTTCATCAATTGTAACAAATGTACCACATTAATGAAGGATGTTGTTAATATGGGAAAATGTTGTGGGGGTAGGGAGTGGGGCATATGGGAATCCTCTATATTTTTTATGTAATATTTATGTAATCTAAGTTTATTTTAAGGTTATAGAAAGGTTTTTCCAAATTCTGATTGAAACAAAATTAAACAATTATAATGTATTCCAGAATCTGGTAGTTAGTATGCTTTTGATGTTGTTCACAATTTTAAGAATATTGTGAAAAAAATAAGAGGTTTAGTCTCTTATGGAGGAAAAAAAAAAAAACAACAACGTTTCTTGCATAAACTACGATTGTTTCAATTTTATTCAACTTGAGAGTAATCTATAGGCTTTTAAATCTACTAATGAAATAAATTATCTTTATACTTATTAGATATTTAAAATAAAGAAAATTGCAAGTTTGTGTGTAATAAAATTAAGTTAAAGAAAAAAATGTAAAAACAAACAAACAAAAATAAAGCCATCATTTCTCCTCTAACAGATGGCTTCCAGGTAGGTTTTGCCAAAAGAATTACAAGAGGAACAGAAAAACCCTACCTTATACTGTCAGAATGAATAGTAAAAGTAAGGCAGATTTGAGGTACATACGTGAAGATAGTAAAAGAAAATTTAACATGAGAAAATAAATCAAATATGCCCAAGCGGAAAGAGGACTTGGCAAAGGCTGAAGACACCAATCTATGATTTGAGGTTGTATTTTCCATAATCTTGAATAAAATCTATCATTCCTGATGTATTTTAGGATTCAGGGCTGAGTAGACATTGAGTTAACAATGCTTAGAGGAAAATACAGCAATGGCTTTTATATAAATGAGCTCTGAGCTCAGATAGCTCTTGTTTCCTTTCTTACTTTCTAAATGTTAATGAGGCATTCTTTATATAAGCAACCCAGGAAAGCCTCAAGGAATTTTTACCTCTCTAAAATATTGTTACTCTTGTATGAATGTCAAACTGAATATAATTCCATATTCATTACATAGTATCATATTTTTTCAAAGTTCTTCTTTATTTTTAAATTTGAAACTCAGTACTCACTGTTTTAGGTAAGGAAGATTTATGTCTCTCAATTTGGATGAAGAAATTCTTTGGAAGTAAATCAAGTCAATTGCAGAATTCACTACTAAAATTAATGGCTGAGTCCAGAATAAAAACTAGAGTTCCTTTGCATTCTAAAATTAAAGAGATAGAAATTAAGTGATTTTTCCTGTTTATATAAGAAAAATCATTATTTTATGGGAAAACTAAACCATAAAGAAGAATGTCCAGGAAGAGAAATGAAAATCACTTATGGCCTTGGGAATGGAGAAAACTATTGTTTCAGACACTTTTTTATAAAAAGTGAGTAGTCTGAATGACAGAACAAATTTAATTAGCAATGATATTAATTTTGTATCATTAAATGCAGATAGATCTTTGTATGGCAGATAGATCTTTGTTATGAGTACTCTACTAACTTTATATTTTTGGAATTATATTTTCATGAGTAAAACATAATTTTCTCATTTTATTTTCACTGGAGGGGGGACAACAATTAAGGTGGGTTTTAAATACTGGCACTTGATTAAAATAAAGTTTTCCTTTTATGTCCATATAAATGATTAGGCAATTACATTGCATTGTCCCAAACAATATTTTAAGTATTATTTCAAAAAATTATTCTTTTAACCTATAGGTGAGGAAATATTTACATTGTACAAAAGGAGCTTTATGGAGAGGACTTACTCTGAAAGACTTGTCTATAAGTTAATTCTAAATCTTAAAACTGCACCACAGAAATAAATTCAATTGTATTTAGGATCCAATTGATTGCAAAAGATTTTTTTTTTAATTTGATGGCAACATGGTTAAAATTATCCTTCTTTGAAATAGATGAGGAGGGAATTAAAAATGAGTGATGTGGAATGATAGTGACAAGATTAGGGTTGAAGACGTATCACAGATTTTTATGAAAGGTGAAGAGTATTAATGATAGAGATCATGGTCAAAATTTATACCAAAAAATTGCACCAGGTATTTACCAATTCTATGTTAATTTTCCATCAGTGTGGAGATTCAAACTAAGTTAGCAGAAGCTATGGTCAACCTGAACTGCATCAGCTATATTTCCCTATATAATGTTATTGATTTAATACAATAATATGTAATGTATAATGAAGAGATTCAAATGAAAGTTTTTTGTTCTATAGTTGACTATTAATTAAAGGTTCTTCTATTAAGAATGAAGGTATTAGGATGATGTTGGCTACATAAAATGTGTTGGATAATTTTCCTTCCTCTTCAATTTTTTTTGGAAGAGTTTACATAGGATTGGTGTTAAATTTTTTTTGGAAATGTTTGGTCGAATGCATCTGTAAGTCCATCTGGTCCTGGACTTTTCTTTGTTAGGATATTTTTAATAGTGGAGTCAATCTCTTTAAATGTGATTTTTTGTTAAGTTCTTATATTTTTTGTAGTGTCAGTTTAGGCCATTTGTGCATTTCTAGGAATTTGACAATTTCATCTAGGTTGTTTAGTTTGTTAGTATATGGTTTCTCATTATATCCTCTTATGATCCTTTTTATTTCTGTAGGATCAGTCATAACTTCCCCCCTTTCATTTCTGGTTGTATTTATTTGCATCTTTTCTCTCTTTTTCTTCGTTAGTCTAGCTAGGGGGTTGTCAATTTTATTGATCTTCTCAAAGAACCAGGTTTTGGTTTTTTGATTATATGTATATACATAATTACCAAATTCATTTGGAAGGGGAAGTGCACCTGAATAGCCAGAAGTATTCTGAAAAAGAAAAGTGACATGTGAGGAATTTCAATGCCTGAACTTGTAACATAATGCAAAGCTAGTGTAATAAAAAAAGCATGGTACTGGCATAAAGATAGACTTATCAATCAGTGGAATAGAAGTAAGAGTACCAAAATATACCCTCACCTATATGACCAACTGGTTATTGACAAATCTACCAATTCCAAGTTAATGGTACAAAACAGTCTCTTCCACAAATGATGCTGAGAGAGCTGGATATTTATAACCAAAAGAATGAAAGAGGATTCCTATCTCACTCCCTATACAAGAGTCAACACAAAATGGATCAAAGACCTAAATATAAAATCCAGGACTGTAAAACTACTAGAAAAAATGTGGGGAAACATCTTAAAGACCTTGTGGTATATGGTGGTTACTTGGACCTTATACCCAAAGCACGTGCAACAAAAGAAAAAATAGATAAATGGGACCTACTCAAAATTAAACATTTTTTGACCTCACAGGACTTTGTCAAAATGGTGAAAAGGCAGCCGACTCAATGAGAAAAAATATTTGGATATCACAAGTCCAATAAGGGTTTAATATCCATGATATATAAAGGGATGCTACAACTCAATAATTAAAAATACAAACAACCCAATTAAAAAGTGGCAAAAGAGTTGAATAGATATTTGTCCAAAGAAGAAATACAAATGGCAAAAACACAAATGAAAAAATTCTCAGCATCACTAATGATTTGGGAAATGCAAATTAAAACGACAATGAGATATCATTTCACATCAATCTGAATGTCCACTATTAAAAAGACAGAGATCTATAAGAGTTGCAAAGGATGTGGAGAGATAGGAACACTTACTCACTGTTCGTGGGAATATAGAATGTTACAGCCACTGTCAAGGACTGTTTGGAAGTTCCTAAGGAAGTTGAATATATATTGACATGTGACCCAGCAATACCACTAATAGATATATACCCTGAAGAACTGAAAGCAGTGACACCAACAAACATCTGCACACCTGTGTTCATAGTGGTGTTATTCATGATTGTCAAAATTTGGAAATAACCCAGGTGTCCATCAATCAATGAATGGATAAACAAACTGTGGTGTATTCACACACACACACACACACACACACACACACAATGGAATATTATGCAAATGTAAGAAGAAATGAAGTCATAAAGCATATGACAAGATGGATGACCTCGAGCATATTATGTTTAATGAAGCAAGTCAGACAAAGGACAAATACTGTATGACTGTGTTACTATGAACCAAATAAATTCTGTAACATAGTGTATGATTCTACTTTTATAAAATGTTAATGTAAATCAATTTTTAAAACAAAAATGAATGTATTCAGAAAATAGACCTCAAACTTTTCTTACTGTGCAAAATGAATTTATGATGCTACAATTTCATTTTCTTAATAACAGTAAGAATATTGATTTGGTAGCATTAAATTTTTGATAATAAAATCAGACTTTAATACTTCTATGATTAATATAGCAATGGTCATTTATTCATGGTTTTGATCTTTACAACCACTTGTAATAACAGTAAGAATATTGATTTGGTAGCATTAAAATTTTGATAATAAAATCAGACTTTAATACTTCTATGACTAATATAGCAATGGTCATTTATTCATGGTTTTGATCTTTACAACCACTTGTGACAAAGTTCAGCTCACATATTCATTTTAAATCATTATTTATTTATTGAAAATTTATTTTTAAAGAAATTTTTGGTTACAGAAAAGTTAAATGAAAATATGGGTCATTCTCATATACCCTACTCCATCCCCCTCTCATATTTCCCCCTATTAATAACATCTTACATTAGTGTAGCACATTTGTGACAAGTGATGAACAAATATTGAAGCAGTGCTTTTAACCATGATCTGTAGTTTACATTATGGTTTCCACTTTGAACTGTACAATTTTATAGGTTTTGACAAAATGTATAATGGCCCGTATCCATCATTGCTCTATCATGCAGAACAATTCCAATGGCCTAAAAAAAGCTTTATGCTCCACTTATTCTTCACTCCCCCTCTCCTCAGGACCTCTAGTTACCACTGACTTTATATCAATGCTACAAGTTCTTCTGTATCTACAATAATAATTAGTCCATTTGATCCATGGTTACATTCCCCCCTAATGTTTGTTAATTCCTCATTCTTGAGGATTTGGCATAGTGATGTCCACAGTGCTTCAGATTGAGAGTTGGTTTAGATTTTAGGGTGCAGAAGTAAGGAACTGTTTTGCTTGCAGTTATAAATATTATTTGATTTTAGAGGTGGGTGTTTTCCATCAACAGCATTTTGCTAGTTGTCCTTGATTCATCTGATGACCTGGGGAATAGGTGTTGGCTCAAACTCTGCTGAGATTCAGGACTCAACTGTCATATGAACATACAAAAAATGTAAGTCTCTGGGACACACATTTAATAGGTACAGTACTAATTATAGGTTCAAATAAAAGCAGTAGAAAAATCATGTGTACGGAAATTATAAATGAGTCTAACTCTGTTACAGTGAGGAAATAGGTAATCATATATTCCAAGATAAGGCCTTCTGACAGAGTGCTAATTACATGTGATATGTGTGTTGCCTATTGTGTTCAGGTATCTCTAGAGCCCTCAGGAGCACCCCTGTTCGAAGCTTTATTAACTGTGGCAGATAGTGAAATCTGCCTAAGATGTACATAGCTGTAACCTCTGGCATGAACTCTTTACTCACTTTGAAATTTTTAGCTATTAAAACTCTTTTCTATTTAATTTTCCCCCTTTTTGTCAAAGGTCTTCTCCAATACATAGCTAGTTGGTGCTTGGTAATTGTCCCTCATTGCCAGGGAGACCAATCCCCAGGAGTC
Organism: Cabassous unicinctus; assembly: GCA_029593785.1. Classification (NCBI taxonomy): domain Eukaryota; kingdom Metazoa; phylum Chordata; class Mammalia; order Cingulata; family Chlamyphoridae; genus Cabassous; species Cabassous unicinctus. The sequence goes on along the minus strand of JAQZBX010046719.1, from coordinate 1,774 downwards.
ATGTCCCACACTGGGGGCAGGGAGGGGGAGAAAGGAGTAAGTTAAATTGCTGAGTTTAGGCAATTTATATTGTTAGGCTAAATTTCAGTTTTATAAGAATAAGGTTCATAAGTATAAGCACTAATAACAAAGGTTTGGCATATCTGTCAGTTTTCTTTTATTAGTCACTGCCTATGTATCTATAGATTGTTGCCACTCTGTTAGAGAACATAGCAGAAGTCCCCTGGATGGGAATTTAATATTTTGGTTATTGTGTGGGTATCCACTCACTGAGATAACACCCTATGACCACATGAACACATTCATCTCCCATAGAAACATTCCCCAGGTGCACCCATCCCCACACAAACCCCCAAGCCCAACACCCTGCACCACTTACCCTTCCCTGCCATAGTTGCCAAAAGAATACTTCCACAATTGCTTTCTCAACCAAAGCCCTCTAACTACTCAGACTGCACCTGTTTCTTCCTCCAGCCCTCCCCCCAAATGTATGGATAACCCAGACTGCCTAACCCTGCTCATACTCACACTTCAGCATTGTCAACACCATTTACATTGCTGCTCCACCATCAACCTCAACTTCTGTCAAACCTCTACCATCCACCTCATCAAAGAATCTGCCAGATTGAGCATTGGCTCAGCACTCTCAACTTGCTTTCTAAATCCTATCACCATTTTAAATAGGATGTAACATCTGTAGATAAAGTTATTGGTTCCAAAATTCACACATTGTGGTACCATTAAATAATACCATCAAGATCAAACTGCCTTATACTCTTCTCTTTTAGTTTTAATGAATGCTTTATTCTGTGGACCACATATATATAAGATTTTCATTAAAATTCTAGTAGGGATAAGTATACTCTTTTATGTAATATCAGCATTTCTTATCACAAATCACTAAGAGAAAGGTGAACAAGAAATTTAAAAAAATTAGTCAAATAATTTTCATTGGCATCTTGCACCGAAAATTTTCCTTCTAATTAATAAAAATGGATGTATCATCATATTACTCTTTAATTTTATTTTCAACCACATTCCAAAGTTATGTTTAGATAGATTATATTCCACTAGTAATACTTTCCATTTTCTTCTGCATGTTTGAACAAAAAAATTCATGTCTTATTCATGCATTTTTAACACTTTTCTAGTTTTAAATTTGATTTTAAAATCCCCACTTTTTCTATTACTTAATTATTTCACATAAAGCCATGATCTCTCCACTGTTATTGACATTGAACTACTTCAGCCATTCTAATTTTATGTTAGGTGGAAATGGGATAATAAATTAAGACAAATTCTCAAATTCTATAAAAAATATAGATAACACTCAAACACAAACTATAAACACACCCTGTTTCTTTCTCCTACATGTGTAGGAGAAATAGTTACCATCATAAATATCACAGGTAAGAATGGCAGGTAACAAATTCCAGAGAAATAAGATAAACACAGATTCCAGTTTAGAGCTACTTCCATTTGATTTTTAGTTCCCTGTTTGGAGTCTTTGCATAAGTTTATTTGTCAAGTAGTTGATGTTGCAGGGACATTATTCTTTGATTTGTCTTCTCTCTACCTTATATAATGCAAATCACTTTTTCTTAATAAACACTTTGTTCACTTTTTACCAAAACTTTTTATGTATTTTCCTATGGAAATTCTCTCCACAACTAAGCATAATTTCTCTGTCACTGAGTGACCTATTTATCACAAGCTCCTCAGGCAACTGTTTAATTTATTAGTATCCTAAACACAAAACAAATAAGTCTATGAA
>JAQZBX010046718.1:5774-20792 GCA_029593785.1 Cabassous unicinctus | reverse complement strand
TCATTAGGCTGTGTGTGCATCTGCACAGAGAGCTGGTGGGTCCTCCCAGGTAGGGCTCATTGCCCTGTGCACCTGGGCAGAGAATAGGCTTCTCTCAACTCAATTGAATTAAACAAGCATTTACTGAATGTCTACTGTTTGTCAGGTGTTGGGTCCCTAAAGATGTATAGACTTGTCACCGCCTTTGAGAAATTCAGAGTCTGATGAGAGAGACAGATGGGTGACCAGCATTTTTGGTGTGGAGGGAGGGAGGGCAGACAGGGGAGGACAGACTTACTCCCTGGGTCAGCAGCTGACATGGACTTGGCTTTGAGATAGGGAAATTTTAAATCCCTGCCACCTCCCTCATTTTCTAACCAAAAGGAAAGTTTCAAAGCATGCCATTATATGAGTGATCAGGGTCTGGGAACTTGCCAGCATAGACATTTTCCTGTTCTGGAGATGTTGTACAGTAGAAGGTCGTGGGGGCTTAGACAACTTTAACCAGGGGCTGCTCTGAGAGTGAGTGATGGGGCTCAAGTGTCTGAGGGGCATGTGCTGAAGGCTGGTGGGGGCGGGGGGGAGGCTGTGAGAGAACACCCAGGGGTCCTGGCTCCCAGGCCTGTGAACGGATGCCTGACAGAGCCCACGCCTGTGCCTTCGTTGTATAATAATCACACTAGTTAAACTATATTGAGCTCTTTCATGGGCCACACACTACATTAAGTGCCCCACAGGCATCATCAGGATGCGTTCTTGCACTATTGTGAAGTAGGTACTAGGAGGAAACAGAATCTTTGAAGGAGTAAGGGACTTTCCCAAGATCACAGCGCTACAGTGTGGCAGAGTCAGAATTCAAACGAGCCCTGTCTGCCTGTGGAATGTTTCCTGGGTGAGGAGGTGCTGGGCATGACGCTGGTCTCTGGTTCTTCATCATCCACTGCTCAGCAAGATCTGACCCTCTTGTTCTGAATATCTGATGGACTTACTGACCACCCCAACACTAATCAGGGCCCAGGGCTCTCTTCTGATCGATGGAATGTGTGGGAAGCCAGAGTGGCTCTCCAGAGGTGCCCTCAACTCAACCCCAGAAATGCTTTTAGTAAGGTGGAAGGAGGCTGGGGAACAAGAACACAATAATAAGACTGGCTGTCCAAACTCTTCCTCGCTACCTGGCTGCCCAGCCTCTCCCACCTTTCTCACTACAAGGCCAGGAGAAAGAATTAGAGGGCAAGCAGGGGTGATATCAAACATGATGGGAGAGAAGACACTCGTTCTTCAGAACACAAACACTCTTCCCTGAAACTTGAGCCTGTTATTATTCTTTGCTTTGGGTTGTAGGTGTTTTGGGAGGGAGGAGGATGTACTTCAACCAACACTCTGGTTCATATCCTCCTCCACTGGGTGTGGTACCCACTGGGAAATGATAAGTCTGTTGACCAGTGATCCATTCAGCCACTCATAATATGAGGGGACTCCTCAGTTTACAAAGCCCTTTTGTGTTTCATTTGCTCTTTGCAACTAACTTATGTGGAAGGAACTCTTATTATCCCTAGTTTAGAGATGAAACTGAAGCTTGGGGTGTCAAGTTACTACCCTAAATCACCCAGCCTAAGATGAAACTGGTGGTTCATTCCACAAGTATTCATAGAGCTTGGATCAGCTCCAAGCCCTGCACCAGGGGACTGGTGACCCAGATGTGAACAAGCCAGAGGTGAACAAGCCAGAGCCTCAGCCCCATGAGGCTCTTTCAGTCCATGAGGCCTAGAGACAATTGGCAAAGTTGACGTGATTTCCAACGTGCTGCAGCTTTGTCAAACCATTTTCTGAGTCCCAGCTCTTTGCTAGGCACCCTGGTGTGGGCCCAAGAGAGGTGCATGCTGACCTCACCATTTCTGCTTTCACAGAGCTTACAGCTTCCTTGGGGAGATGGCAGGTCTGTGTGATGTAGTAACCAATACCATTAGGCCCAGCTAGTGCTGCTGGAAAAGCTAAGACGGTCAAGAAGGCTCAGCTGGTGCCAGCTGTGGGTAGTCCTTAGAGGTGTCAGCGAGGGGGCAGGACTTACACTGTTTTCTGTAGGAGATGAGCATGTGCCGAGGGAGGACATGGAACAGTATTTTAAGGAGGAGGAACATCATAACAGCTTGGAGGAAGGAAAGCAGGAAACTTATTCTGGAGACAAGGAGGTCAGTCTGGTGTAGCAGAGGGAGAAGAGGGCTTCAGCATGGGTCTTGGTACACGAGAAAAGAGAGATGTGTTGAGTTATGGAGGGGAGTTCTCAAGTTAGGTCCCATTGGGGATGGAGGTAGGGGAGAAGACCGGAGCGGTGGTTGTTTATCGAGGGTCCTGTTTCTTGGACTGCTGGGTTTAGCACTGCTGTCATTTGCCCTCGAGGCCTTGGCCTCAGCGTAGGGCAGTTCTTGTCCTGTGACTTCACCTGACCCTTGCACAAGTCCTCCAGGGTGCCCCAACCTCCCCTTGCAGTGGGGGACGACACCCAGATTCTGGGCCAGGCAGCATGAACACATACAGGGGCTGCATAGGAGGCCCCTGCTGACCTCTCTGACCCCCACCTCCCACCACCCACTTCACTCACGAAGCCCTGTCCTGCTGGCCTTCTGTCCACCCACCCAGCATACACATTGCTTCTATGCTTTCCTTTCAGCTCTGTATGTGTCTGGCTCCTTCTCATCCTTCAGTTTTTTTTAAAAAGTCAATTTTATTGATATGTATTCATAAAGCATACAATCCATCCAAAATGTAAAATCAGTGGTATTTGGTATAATCACAGAATTGTGCATTCATCACTTCAATCAATATTAGAGCATTTTCATGCCTCCAATAACAATAATTATAAACAAAAAGACAAACAAAAAAAAATCTACCCCTTAATAATCACCTCTCAATCTCTCTATGCCTCCCCTGCCATATATAGCTGCTATTTTGTTTCCGTTCCTCCAATTTATTTGTATTTATATTTTGTATAGATGGAGTCAAACAATATGTAGTGCCTTTCCCTTAATATAGTTCCTTTTTTACCCTTAATGTAAGATTATTAATATATTACTATGCCCTACTGTTCATAACTTGCTTTGGTTGTATTTTTGCCTGGTATTAACATCTTATAACATTAATGTACATTTGTTCTGTTTCAAAGAAAAACAGTAATATATGCAATATTACCCATACTCATATTTCACATGACGTTTTGCTATGCTAACCAGTCCATGTTACATTTTTTTAGCTTTTCTTCTAGTAATATACATGACCTTAGACTTTCCCTTTCAACCATTGTCATACCCATACATTAGCACTGCTAGTTATGGACACTATGTTGTGCTTTCACCATTTCTATTCATTTCCAAAGATTTATGAACAACCTTTTTATCAAGTCTGCACAGATTAAACCTTGGCTTTCCATTCTCTAACCTCATTTTATTTTCTGGTGACCTAAATTCTAGTTATTAACTCCAAGCGTTTACACTTATATTTAGTTCATAATAGCTCAATCATACAGTATTTGCCCTTTTTTGTCTGGCTTGCTTCACCCAACATAATGTTCTCCAGGTTCATCCATGTTGTCATATGCTTCATGACTTCATTTCTTCTTATTGCTGCATAATATTCTATCATGTGTAAACACCACAATTTGTTTATCCATTCATTGGTTGATGAACACCTGGGTTGTTTCCATCTTTTGGCAACGTGGATAACGCCACTATGAACATTGGTATGCAAATGTCTGTTCGTGTCACTGCTCTGTTCTTCTGGTTATATACCTAGTAGTGGTATTGCCTGGTCATGTGGCAAATCTATATTCAACTTCTTTAGGAACTGCCAGATAGTCCTCCATAGAGGCTATACCATTCTACATTTCCACCAACAGTGAGTAAGTGTTACTATCTCTCCACATCCTCTCCAATACTTGTAGCTTTCTGTCTTTTTAATAGTGACCTTTCTAATAGGTGTGAACTGATATCTCATTGTAGCTTTGATTTGCATTTCCCTAATTGCTAGTGATTTGAACATTTTTTTCATGTGTTTATTTTTTTTTTTTGCCATTTGTATTTCTTCTTTGGAGAAATGTCTGTTCAAGTCTTTTGCCCGTCTTTTAATTGGGTGATTTGTCTTCTTATTGTTGACTTATAGCATCTTTTTATATGTCATGGATATTAAACCCTTAATTGGATATGTGATTTCCAAATATTTTCTCCGATTGAGTTGGCTGCATTTTCACCCTTTTGACAAAGTGCTTTGAGGTGCAAAAGAGTTTTATTTTGAGGAAGTTCCATTTATCTAAATTTTATTTCATTGCTTGAGTTTGGCGTGTAAGATTTAAGAGACCTCCCACTTATCATCAGATCTCAAAGATGTTTCCCTACATTATCATCTAGTAGTTTTATGATCCTGGTGTTTATCTTTGATCCATTTTGAGTTGATTCATGTATAGGGAATGAGATAGGGTCCTCTTTCATGCTCTTGGTTATGGATATCCAGTTCTTCCTGTACCATTTGTTGAAGAGACTGTTTTGTCCCGGTAACATGGACTTGGTAGGTTTGTCAAAAACAGGCCATAGAGGTAAGGGTCTACTTCTGGACTCTCATTTCAATTCCATTGATCAATGTGTATATCTTTATGCCAGCACTGTGCTATTTTGACCACTGTGGCTTTGTAATATGTTTCTAGGTCAGGCAGTGAGAGTCCTCCCACATTACTCTTCTTTTTTTAAAAGATGTTTTTGGCTATTCGGGTGCCCTTTGCCTTCCAAATAAATTTGGTAATTGCCTTTTTTATTTCTGTAAAGTAGGCTGTTGGAATTTTGATTGGTATTACATTGAATCTGTAAATCAACTTGGGTAGGATTATCATCTTCATGGTATTTAGTCTTCCAATCCATGAACATGGAATGTCTTTCTATTTGTTTAGGTCTTCTTTGATTTCTTTTAGAAGTACTTTGTAGTTTTCTAAATACAGGTCCTTTGCATCTTTGGTTAAATTGATTCCTAGGTATTTGAGTCTTTTTGTTGCTATTGTAAGTGAAAATTTCTCCCTGATTTCCTCCTCAGATTGTTCAATACCAGTGTATAGAAACATTACTAATTTTTACATGTTGATTTTGTATCCTGCCACTTTGCTGAATTTGTTTATTAGCTCAAGTAGCTTTGTCATAGATATTTCAGAATTTTCTAAATTTAGGATCATGTCATCTGTGAATAGTAAGAGTTTTATTTCCTCTTCCTATTTGGATGCCTTTTATTTATTTATTTTTCTTGTCTAATTGCTCTAGCTAGAACTTCTAGTACAATGTTGGATAGCAGTGGGCATCCTTATCTTGTTCCCGATCTTAGAGGGAAAGCTTTTAACCTTTCCCCATTGAGTTTGATGTTGACTATGAGTTTTTCGTATATGCCCTTTACCATTTTAAGGAAATTTCCTTCTATTCCTATCTTTCAAGGTGTTTTTGTGAAGAAATTATGCTGGATTTTGTCAAATGCCTTTTCTGTGTCGATTGAGATGATTACGCATTTTTTTCCTTTCAATTTGTTAATGTTTATTAATTGATTTTCATTATTACATTAATTGATTTTCTTGTGTTGAACCACCCTTGCATACCAGGAATAAATCCCACTTGATCATGGTGTATAATTATTTTAATATGTTGTTGGATTCTATTTGCAAGTTTTTTGTTGAGAATTTTTACATCTATGTTCATTAGAAGGATTGGTCTGTAATGTTCTTTTTTTGTAGTACCTTAATCTGGCTTTGGTATTAGGGTGATGTTGGCTTCATTAAATGTGTTGGGTAATTTTCCCTCCTCTTCAACTTGTTTGGAAGAGTTTAAATGGGATTGATGTTCTTTCTGGAATGACTGGTAGAATTCACCTGTGAATCCATCTGGTACTGGACTTTCCTTTGTTCGGAGATTTTTGATGACTGATTCAATCTCTTAAATGTGATTGGTTTGTTGAGTTCCTCTATTTCTTGTAGAGCCAATGTAGGTTGTACATTTCTAGGAATTTGTCAGTTTCATCTGGTTGTCTAATTTGTTAGCATACAGTTTCTCATAATATCCTCTTATGATCCATTTTATTTCTGTGGGGTCATTTGTAATGTTACCCCTTTCATTTCTGATTTTATTTATTTGTCTCTTTTTTCTTTGTTAGTCTGGTTAAGGATTTGTCAATATTATTGATCTTCTCAAAGAACCAGTTTTTTTTTGGTGTTGATTTTCTCTATTTTTTTTTCTCAATTTCATTTATTTCTGCTCTATATTATTTCTTTCCTTCTGCTTGCTTTGGAATTGGTTTTCTGTTCTTTTTTCTAGTTCCTCCAGATGTTCAGTTAGGTCGTTGATTTTAGCTCTTTCTTCTTTTTAATACAGGTATGTAGAGCATTAAATTTCCCTCTTAGCACTGCCTTTGCTGAATCCCTTAATTTTTTTTTAAACAATAATTTTTTATTTTTATTTTTTAAAAATACTTAGATTACATAAATGTTACACAAAATATATCGGGATTCCCATATGTCCCACTCCCCACACCTCCCACACCCTCCCACATAAACATCCTTCATTAGTGTGGCACATTCATTGCAATTGATAAACATGTCCTGGAGCTTTTCCATTAAGCATGGACCATAGTTCACATTGTAGTCTACACTCTCTCCCACACAGTTCTGCATGTTATGTGATGATATAAAATGGCCTATATCTTTAAGTTTTGATAAGTTATGTTCTTGTTTTCATTCATCTCAAGACATTTACCAATTTCTCTTACAATTTCTTCTTTGAACCATTGATTGTTTAGGAGTGTGTTGTTTAGCCTCCACACATTTGCAAATTTTCTCCCTTCCCATCTATTATTGATTTCCAGCTTTATTCCATTATGATCTGAGAAGGTGTTTTTTATAATTTCAATCTTTTTATACTGAGACCTGCTTTGTGACCCAACACATGGTCTATCTTGGAGAAAGTTTCATGAGCACTTGAGAAGAATATATAACCTGCTGATTTGGGGTGCACCATTTTGTATATGTCAGGTTTAGCTTGTTTATCTTATTGTTCAAGTTCTCTATTTCCTTGCTGATCTTCTGTCTCATTGTTCTATCTATTGATGTGAGTGGCATGTTGAAGTCTCCAACTATTATTGTAGAGTCATCTATTTCTCCCTTCAGTTTTGCCAGAATTTGCCTCATGTATTTTGGGGCTCCCTGGTTAGGAACATAGATATTTATGACTGGTATTTCTTCCTGGTAGATTGTCCCTTTTATTAATATATAATGGCCTTCTGCATCTCTTAAAACTTTTTTTCTTTTAAAGTCTGTTTTGTCCAATGTTAGTATAGCTACCCCTGCTCTTTTTTTGGTTACTGTTTGTGTGGAATATCTTTTTCCAACCATTCACTTTCAGCCGGTTTGTATCCCTGGATCTAAGGTGAGGCTCTTGTAGACAGCATATGGATGACTCATTTTTTTTTTTTTTTTTAATCCATTCTGTCCACTTATGTCTTTTGATTGGGGATTTTAATCCATTCACATTCAATTATATTACTGTAAATGCATTATTTACTTCCACCATTTTATTCTTTGGCTTTCATATGTCATATTGTATTTTCATCTTTCATTTTACCCAAAATGTCCTTTCTGATAGTCTTCCCTTCTATACTCTCCTCCAAGCCTCAGTCTCCTGTCTTTTCCTTTTGGGCTGTAGGGCTCCTTTTAGTGCTCCACACTCAGAGTGTGTCTGACATAGTAGATATTCAACCAACATTTGTTGAATTTATAAATGACCATATTTAGAAAGTTTTAAGGGTGGGCTGGCCTTGGGGGTCTGTAGTCCCCCTAGAATTATAGGCAAACTTCTATAGTTTCATTCTTCCCCTGGGAAGTGGGTTAGTAGAAATCATAAGTGTTCTTTCTCAAATCCTTCTGGCTCCACATTTTCCAGACACGGGGAAGGATTGTACTTCCTTAGCCCCTTTGAGATTAGGCATTGCCCTTTGACTTGCTTTGGCCCCTGGAATGTGAGTGGAAGTGATGAGTGTCCTTCCCCCCACCATGATGACTATGTTGGACAGCACCTCTGTTAGTTAGGGTCCCTGGGTGACAATGAGCAGAGCCCCTGCTGACCACTGACTGATGGTGGACCTGTCCGGGAGAAGGAGGTCAAGTTTGGTTGTGTTAAAACTTTGGACCTGTTTGTTACCATATCATATCCTAGCCTGTCCTGACTGATAGACTCCTTTGTTTTCATTTGGTTATCAGAGAGTTCTATTCACCAGCAAGGTCAAGGAGTATCAGCTCAGTTGTTAGCTAGAGTGGTGTAGAAGAGCAGGGAATGTGAAACTCATATTTATTACCTGCCCATTTATGTGCCAGACACTTTGCTGGATGTTTCACATATGTTGTTGCATTTAATCTCTAACAATCTTGTGAGGTAGCTAGTTTGAACCCCATTTTGCAAAAGAGAAAACTGAGGCTCAGAAAGTGTGGTCTGCAGTCTAGCAGCATTGGCATCATCTGAAAGCTTGTTAGAAATACAGAATCCAGTCCCATTATATTAAAATCTACACTTTAACAAGCACATTCAAGTTAGGGACACACTGATTCAGGGGACTTGCTCAGTATTATCTAGCTAGTTTGTAGCAGATGTGGGTAGAGAAATCAAGTAGCCATCCTTCAAGGATGTGGATGGCTGTGCCCCCTGCCAGGAGAGTGGGAACAGGATGTGCGGGCTTTGGGTCAGGTACCTGGATCTCCCTGTCAGCCTGTGTTTATTGCCTTCCTAGTAGGCATATCTTCAATAAGTTTGAGTGGTTGGTGGTACCCACAGCTATTTATTGACTTAGAAAACTACCCGAACCATGCTTTCAGGGTGTGTGTTCCTTTCGGCTGTGGATCTGTTGAGCAGACATCTCTAGAGGACAGGGGGGAATCAGACAAGCATCCACAGTAGGGAAGTCTTACCCCCTGTACACCAAGGGTGCCTGGGAGCTAGGATAATGCCTTGATAATGGCAGCGAAATATCTTGGTGCCTCTGTAAAGGACAGAATGGCCACCTTGGCTTTGAACTTGGTGCCTGCTCTACCCTGAAGTGCTCCTGGCTCCCTGGTATTGGACCCTCCAGATCTCAGCTACCAGGAACAAAGTTCCTGGTGCCTGGTAGTTCCTGGCTCCTTCTGTAGGGGCTGAGTGCTGCTGCTCTGTTACTATGTTAGAGATGAGGAAGTGACCAGGAATCTCTGCCAAGAGGAAGATTGCAGCTCTCTGGGGAGACGGCCAGGGCTGCATCTGGGGGAGAGAGATTCCAGTGGCCCCCGGTCTCAGGCACCCTTATCAGCCTTGGCATTCATCTCTGTGTAGCCACAACAGAGTTGCTGAGGAAATTAGAGCTCTTGGGCCGAGGAGGCTTAATTTGGCCTCTCCCCACTGGAATTACCAGACTGTCCTCAGCTCTTCTCTCTTCAGATACTAGGTCTTCGATTAAAAGAGGCACAGTCCCTTCTCTCTGGGTTAAGACTTGGTTATCTATTCAGCTAAATGAGAAATTTCACATCACAGAGTGATCAATTAATTTAGCAAATATAAATTGCATACCTGCTGAGTGCCAAGCACTGGTGCCGCCAGAAGTAAGAAAGCATTTTTGCATTTTCTGAGGCTCTGGGCTAGGGCAGATAGAAAGAATAAAACAGTTGTGGCTTGGCCTCGATTGCCCACGGTCCAGGGAGGCAGGGCGTCATGTGCTATGGGCCGTGGTGTGGATGATGGAGGCGCACATAGGGTGTACCCTGGGTGCACATGGGAGAGGATGACAGTGTGGCTTAAAGCAAGGGATGGGGACTCAGACCAGATTCCTGCCCTGGGTCCACCCTTTGAGCAGCAGCACCGGGGGCAAGGATGGAGGCGGTCACTGCTGTCTCTTGAGCTCTTCTCACAATCTGAAAGTTGTGCTAAGGCACCTTTGAGATGCAGTTACTGGAAACTTAAATCGGCTGGCTCTTAGGGGATGTTGGGGGTTGGGGCTTTACTGTAAGAATCTCATTTATTAGCTGGGAAAGCTGAAGTCTTGGAGGTGCCTGACTTGCCAAAGGCCACACAGTCACTTGGTGGCAGAGCTGGCTCCAGCTCCCGGGTTACAGGCCTCTTTCTGCACTGACCAGGCACTTGCTCCATTTTCCCAAGCTGGGCTCCGTTTTGTTCTGCTGTGGAAATGCGACTGCAGAGGGGCCAACTGTAGCAGAGAGGCCCATGCAGGATGGCGGCCAACTCCTTCCCATGGATGAATGGGGCCTGGATGGCCACTTGGCAATCAGCAGAAAAATTTAAATGGAGAAGCGCTCATCTCCTTTCCCCCCATCACCCCACTCATGATAGATTTATTTTGGAAAGCGACAGGAGGCTAATGGAATCAGTTAATTTCCCTGATAATAAATTACTCCCAAGTGCAATAATTAAATGTTTCACAACAAACAGTTTCCTTCTGCATCACCTTCTGCATAGGTTTCTCCTGCTCTCACAGCCCTGCCTCCTCCCCCTTGCCCTTGCTCCTGGCTTCTGTTCTGTCTGGAGTTGGCCTGGCTTCTCTGGTGAGTCAGTTTTCATTCCTGGGCTTCTGGATCCTGACCCCGGCAATAGCAGTTGCAGGAGGATCCTATAGGTTTGTGGGAAAGAAAAGAAAACAGATCAGAGTTTGAATCCTGGCCCTGCCATTTACCAGCTGTGTAACTTGGGAGAGTCATTTAATTTCCATTTTCTTGCTGCTTCATTTGCAAGTGGGGATAATGCTGCTTGCTTTGCAGAGTGTTTATGAGGATTAGAACCAGTGCACTCGAAGTCCCTGGCATGTGCTAGGCCTTCAGCTAATAGGAACTGCTGGCTCTTTGGCCTTTTAAAAATAATATTTTGAGTATAATTCTTCTCAATACATGCTGCCTTGTATTGTTGAAATAAGTATGTGCTTGTGAGTGTTTGAGAAAGACAGAGACACAGAGGAAAGTGGAGCGGAGACCGAAAGAAAAAGAGAAGGGAAAGGGGCGAGCTGTGGTGGGCGCCATCACACCCCTGCAGGGTGGGAGTGAGTGAGCATGACTGCATCAAATGGTGCTCAAATCTTGTAGTAACCATGCACTGCCCAGCCAGGGGGCAGCACATTTGCCAATCTTTCTAGCCAGATGCCTGAGGCTTTACAGCAAGCAGACAGGGGCCAGCTGGAATTTAGAGACCTGTCTCTATTCCCTTGCAGATCCAAAGCTGGGTGCCAGTCTGTGTGCTGGCAGACTTGGAATCAATGATGGCACTTTCCCCTATGATGCATGATTAATGTACAATTGACTGTGGAACGCACAGCTGTTGGATATTTTCAAGGCAGATGACTCTGTTAGACTAAGAAAAATGCATGGGGCTTAAACAATGCAAGTTCTGGCCTTGGTGTTGGCTATAGAGAGTAGGCGATGGATACCCTGCAAAGCACCCCACGTTCTTAGGCTTTTTTCCTACGTCATCTCGCATGCCATCATGGGTTACTGGCTCTAGCACTGGGCTCCATTCTGTTGGAATCCAAGCTGGGCAAGGCAGGAGCCAGGAACTCAAGTCCAGAGGGGGCATCAATTATGTCTACATGAGTTGTCAGAAGGGCAGAGGCTATCCTTGGTTGAGGGGCTGTGGAGAGGCAACCACCTCTAGCTGGGAAAATGAGGACAGGTGAGTGGAAAGCATTCCGGGAACTGAGTCTTTAAAAATATAATTTGGAGCTGAGGTGAGCTACACAATTGCTTTCTTGCATTGCCAGCCTACCTCTGCCACCTGCTGGCTCTATGACCTTAGGCAAGTCATTTAATCTCACTCAGTCTCAGTTTTGACATCTATGAAGAGGAGCTACTAAGTTTCTGTTTCACTGGGGAATTAAATGACATAATGTCCAGAAAGCAGACAGTGCAAACTTGACCCATCGCAAGTGCTCTTAAGCTCTTGGGTGGGATTATTCAGTCAGCCATGGGTGCAGTGGGAGGCTTGTCCTGAGGCCAAGATTCCCCTTTCTTACCACTCCCACCAGAGAACCTTTGCCCCTTTGTGGTATAATTGCTGGTGGGGCGGGGTGGCCTGAGCTACCTGAGAGGGATGGGGTAGAGAAGGGGCAGGCTGCTGGCTCCACCTGGTTCTTCCTGCTTCCTTCAAGGATGCTAAGCTCTGGTGCCCTTGGCCCCTCAGACAAAGGGCCCGCCATTTGAGGGTGCACCTCCTGCCTTCTTTCAGCTAGAGAGATGCAAGGTGCCTCTTGGGCCCTGCCCCGGGTCATTTGGAAATGAATTTCAGTCTGTTTCAAAGATCGAGCTTTGGGTTAAAGGAATTTATCTGAGATCCTGGGGGTTAAGCTGATAATCACAAAGCACTGAGGATGAAGCCTGCAGAAGCCTTGCCCGGCAGCCCTGTTGAGGGCCCCTTTATGCAGACAACCTGAGGGATTAACTGGGCAGGAAGGTAGTGCTATTTACCTACAAATTACTCCACTTGCAATGTGGCTCATGGGGGCAGCCCGACTGGTCTGCCTACCTGGAGCTGAGCTGGTGAGTTCCATAGCAGAGCAGAACCCATGTGACTCAGAATGGAAGAGGCCCCAAGAGGGATCACCTAGGCCAGGAATCTTTTATTTTATTTTTTACAAGCGAGGGGACTGGTTCTCTGAGGCCACCCAGTTTCGGGTTCTTTCCATCCCGGCAGATGAACTCAGACCCTATACTCTGAGCGTGTGACTTGAGCATCCTTGAAAGGAAAAGTGTTCTGTAGCTCCTGGGTCTTATAAGCAACAAGTGCTTGTTGAGAGAATGGATTTGTATTTGCTCCTTTGAATTAAACTATTGTCTCCAGAAAGCCCAGTGAAAATGTAAATATGTTTTCTGGGAGAGGCAGCTGTTAAGCTTTAAATACATTAGCCCCAGTTTGTTGAATTAGTTCTGGTTTCCCAACTAGATCCTGAGGAGCCCCAGTGGGTTGTTTTGGTGACTGGATTTCGACACTCAGGTGGGGTTGTTTTCCGTCAAGGACCTGCCAGGGAGTCCTAGTCTCCGGGAGGAGAATGGCCTAGTTCAGCATTTTGCCAACCCTGTTGGCAGGGTTTTGGGCACTCCAAAGGAGGAACTGAAATTATGTCCCTCCATGATCCTTTCAAATGCAGGTCTCCAGAAAGGAACTGAAGTTGACTTGGGAAGCTCCCCCCTTGCCAGCTATTACAACGCAAGAATTCAGGGGAAACTGAGAACCATTTCAATCACGACATCACAGAAATGTATCCCATGCGTTTTAAAAAGTTGCTCTTTTCTTGGTCACAAATATCAGCAAAAGCAAGGGCCAACGTGCCTTTTGATTTTTTAAAGTAGTAACTGTCTGACATCAACAAGGCATTATGAAGATTCAGCATGCATATGGACTACAGTCCAGTGAATCCAATGTATATTTAATATGCTTGGGCATAAAATTGGGCATAAATGGTAAGTGGGTCCCATAAAAGGGAGTACTTTGTTAAATTTTATATAGCCAAAATAAACTTACTTTTCTCACCTTAATTTGTTACTAATATCACACTCAGCATCGGGGGGAAGGGTGGCAGTGTCCCCTGATATCTTTCCCTGGCCTTGCTTCTAGTCTCATTGGCGAAGCCTCCTTTTCTGGCATGGAGTCAGTCCTTCTGATTTGCATTCCACTCTTCCTTCATCCTCTTGTTTTGGGTGCTGGTGGGATGGATACAAATAAAATTCTGGGTCGCAAGGTTGGAAGTAAAGCCACAGAATCAAGTACATGCTTTGCAGATATCCACTGAGCACCAACCATGTCAGACCTCTGTTAGATACTTTCCCATGTACTGATTTTGTGGAAACTCTACAACCAAGGCAAGGGAAATTATCCTTATTTTACAGACAAGGAAACTCATCTGGAGCCTTTCCTAAAGCCACCCAGCTGGCACGGACCTGGGTCTTCTGACTGCATGCTATTCTTCCTCGCAATGCCATCTATTCCTTTGTCACTGAGGCAGTCGAATCAGAACTGTGTGGCCAGCTGACTTTCAAGCCACAGGAGAGCTGCCTCACAACGTAAACACCCATCCTGCCAAAAATATTTGCCGCACACCTACTGTGTGCTTTTCTCGTGAACACAGGCCTCAGTGCTCCTGCAACGGCAATAAGTCAACCTTCAAATGGCCCGTGTACTTTTGCCATATCATAGTGAGCAGACTGCACGAGGAAGGTAGCTATGTCTCATACCTCCAATGAAGCCTTTTGATTATTATTAATTCTTTAGGATAACAATGCAAGAAAATCCTCCACAGAGTGTATTCTCGGTTATAAATAAGATCTGAATATTTGAATGTCTTGTCTTGGGAAACTTATGTCTTTCAATTTGTTTTTTCCTTTTAAGTTTTCTCAGTTACACAGGCTGTATTCCTGGGATCTTAATGATCTTGATATGATGATGAGGGCAATGATGAAGGTTGCTACTATTTATTAAGCTCTGGTTTAACTGGAGTGATTTTTTTTCACTAAATAGAAATATTTTCATTCATTCATATGTGCACTCAGAAATATTTACTTGGTACTTGCTATGTGCCAGGTACTAGGGATACAAATATGAAAGATGACATATGACCAGGACATGACCCTACCCTTGACCAGTTCACAATCCATGACTAAGAGTGGAGGAAGACACATAAACCTTTAATTAGCCTGCAATAAGCAGTGCTGTAGTAGAGAAGGGTGCCATGGAAACAGGAATATAGCAACAGTGACCTCTCCCCCACAGAGATCAGTGAAGGCTTCACTGAGCAGGGGGTGTTAGAGTTGGGTATTGACAGATGAGTAGAAGTCTGCAATATGCAGAAATGGAGCTTCATCTGGGAGGTTAGAAGACTGATGATTTGGCCTGAGGCTAGCTTGATAATATTCTTGTAGGACAGGTACAGGTGTTTGGACTTTTATCTATTGGCATTAAGGACCCATTGAAGGAAAAGTTTTAATTGGGTAACTGAGGGAACGCAGAACTCCTTTCT
>JAQZBX010046717.1:0-20693 GCA_029593785.1 Cabassous unicinctus | reverse complement strand
GTGGTGGCCAAGGACTATGGTTAATAATATAAGAATTTCTTTCAGCATCTATAAGAAAGATATATCACTTGTACAGGGTGTTAATAGAGAGGTGGTTTATGGGGGAGAAAATGCACCAAAAGTAAAATACAGACTATAGTTAACAGTAATAGTTTAATATCCTTGCATTAATTATAACAAAGGTACCACACCAATGTTAAATGCTAAAAATGGGGGAGGGGAATGTTTATGGGAACATTGCATATTTTATTCCCAGATAAAGGGTTATACACCACAGAAACAACCAAATTTCCTTGTTCATTACACTGTTTTAGGCTAAGGCTTCTCTGAAAGTATATGTGAAGAACTTTTCAGGAGAACCAAGGCAAGTATATAATTTATGTTCTACCTGTTAGTTAACATAACCCTGGTAAAAAGGTAAAAATGAGATAGTCAGGTGTCCTGACAGACAGGGTCTTTTGAACATCTTGAACATTATATAGCCAGATATTTCTATGGGATATTAAGGTATCCTGCTTGCCACACGTATGTTTTCTGCATAGATAGAGGCCCACACAGTAGGTAACAAAATATTAAACTTTCTTCCCAGGGAAGTCCTGACACGTTCTCAAATAGGATGGCAAAAAAACTCTGGACTATATAAGCTTTGCCTAATAAAATAAAACAGGCCAATAGGCCAAGCCCTTCATCCTTACTTTTATGAAATTTATTCCTGTAATAATGAAATTAAGCCTAAGTATAATAAATGCCTAAAAGATGCCTCCTGAAAACCTCCATGTTACTCAAATGTGGCATCTCTCTAAGTCAAAGTCTGCAAATAAATCAATACCTTCTTCCCCATTCCCTGTCCCAATGTGGGACATCACTCCCAGGGATAAGCCTCTCTGGCACTGAGGGATTATTAACATGCATTAATCAGCAATGCATTTGGAGAAAGAACTTGGCCAAAAGGGGGAAATAATAAAATAAAGTTTTCATGGCTAAGAGATTTCAAAATGAGTTGAGAGATCATTCTGGAGGTTACATTTATGCAGCTCTCAGCCAGATTTTACAAAGTGCCACAGTACAAAAAGTGCTCCCGAGGGCTCCAGGGATATCTGGATGGCATAAGCAAGACACACAGCCTCATAAAATTAACACCCCTTCAGTGGGCCTTATTTAGGAATATATGTAAGTCTATTTCCTCAATGTAACATAGATTTATAAATTCCCTAATCATGATTCTTCTACTCTTTTCATCTGAACCTATAATTTTCAATTTTCCTGTTAAGTATAGTTCTCAGAGACTAGAAGGCTTTGGATTGTTCATATGCTGGTTGAGCCCTGAAACTCAGCAAAAATGTGGTCAACTCCTATGTTCCAGTTTTTCAGGTCTGCCCTGAACAACCAACTAAATGATGAGGATGGACCAGTCCCACCCAAAAAACAAGGAGTAGCTTCAAACTGTAAGCAAAACAACTCCATTATTCTGTGCTATAATCAGAGCAGACCTTGCTCCAAACCCCCCTAGATTTAGGAATGAACAAAAATGGGAGGGGGGAGTGTAACCACTGACCAAAGCAGATTTATTGTTATTGTTGTTAATTGAGTAACTTGTAACATTGATACAAATAATAAATTTTTTAAATTTTAATAAAAGGAACTAAAATTACTGTCCTATTATTGATTGAATGAACAACTGCATTCTCACAAAGAGAGTATGACTGGTGATAGACAATATAATCTTGTAAAAGACAGAAAGCATACTGAAGCAAAATAAATTCTACTTTAAGTAATTAATTGATAACAATCAAATACTTAAAGGCTTATGTTGAGAAAGTACATAAACATATGTTAAATTTTTTTCCTATTAATTTATAGGTATTTCATTTGTTATTAACCTAGCTTACTTTCGTTGAGTTCTTACTATATGCTAGGTACCAGGTTCAATATTTTACAAATTGTATTGTTTTTGAAACTCATAACAACCACAGGAAATCTGTACAATTATTAACTCCATTTTGTAAAAAAAAATAAGTGAATTGGGGCTTAGAGAGGTTAATTAAGTTGCTCAAGATCACACAACTAGTAATTTCACGACCAGGGCTTGAAGCCAGTTCTGACTACTTCCAAATCCCATGCTCATAATTACTATGCTGGGAGATGCCTGAAGGAAGAAGCAGACATTTTAGTATAGACAGCAATGTTCTACCACAAAACTAGGCACTAAAGAAATAATTCAGATAGGACACAATTTGTTTCATAATAATGTGGGACTGGAGACTTCTGTCTGAAATCAGGAATTGTTGTTTATTCCAATTCCACTAGTTTCATTACATTTCACACTATCTGTATATATACTGTGTATCATTTAGATTTAGGTTCAATCATTCTCAAAATTGCTATCTTTATAGATTCCTGATTTTTTTTTAGGAGGTAAAGGGGATTGAACCCAGAACCTCGCACATGAGAAGCAAGTACTCAACCATTTTAGCTATATCTGCTCCCCTATAGAGTCCTGATTTTAAGATTTCTACCAGATATTACCAAAAAGTATGTGTGGGCTAGGGATAAATATTTTGGTATCAGAGAAGATAAAATTAAGGAAACAACAACCTGTGCAGAACCTTCACTTAACAGGGTTCCTCACCCTCCGCCGTCCTCCCCAGGAGTGCTGTGAGCTACACCTACAAATGTGAGCAATCAATAGCATTGTAAACAAAGACTGCAGTGTTTTTGAGTCCATAGAAATGCAGTTAGAAAGAATTTCTACATCTTTGTTTTTCCCTTGTGAAAACAAATCCCCTTCACTTTGCTAAACTCAAGGCTGGAGATTCCAGGTTTAAAAGCATCTTGACATTGGTGAGTTACATTATAGTTTCCAAATCTTTGTGCTAAGAGTATCTTAGCTGAGTATCTCTTACATTCATGCAGTCACTCATCCAGTCATTCATTTAGTCATTTCTCAAGAATGTGTGGAATGCCTACTCTAGCATGTTGTATATGCCAAGGAAGAAGTGGTGAGCAAACAAGCAAAATCCTTGTGCCAAGAAAACACATAAACAAATATCCAACTTAATGCCACTACGTGTTATGAGAATGAATGAAGGGGACTGAGGGTACCCTGGAGATAGGGGTGCTATTTAAATTAGGGTGTTTACAGAAGGCCTTGCTGAGGAGGTGGCAAACGAGCAGCACTATGAAAAAAAACAAGGGGATAGGGAGTGCATCCCTGGAGTAAGAACATTCTAGGGAAAGCCAAACAAGGACAAAGGACCTGAAGCAGAGACTTGTTAAGTATATTCAGAATTCAATGGGCATGTAGAGTGCTAAAGAAAAGTGAGAAATGAGAAATAAAATCAGAGTAATAACCAGGGGTCACATCATGTGGGACTGTGCATGTGGATTTTTTTTCTAAGAGTAAGGACAAGTCATTGGGAATTTTGAGTAGGGTATGGCAAGATTTGATTTGTGTTTAAAAAAAGAATGTTCTTATTGTAGAGAATAGATTGTACACCCTATATGTAAGGACTCTACAACTATGAAGTTAAAGAAAAATAAACTCATCATTTATATCATTGTCAGTTTCTCTATGGTTAAAGAGTTTTTTCTGTTCAATTTTATTACGTGTAACATACATACATAAAAGTACATAAATCATAAATGTACAGCTTGATGAATTATCACAAGGTGAACAAATTTACTTAGTTATTATCCAGGTCAAGAAATAGAATAAAGTAGTACCTCGTTTTACGCAAACAATACATTACAAGAGCTTTCACGTAAGTTGAAAATTGCACATAATAGCAAACCCCATTATTTAAAAAGTATTTCTTATATGAACACACTTATCACACATTTTTTATAAATAAAGCAAAACACACTCCTAGTAACAATAAGTAAACAAAACTAATCGTAGAAATTTTTTTTTAAATTTAATTGGCTTGCTGTCTTTATTTTTTTCTATTGCTGATTGCATATACCTAATTCACAAAAGTTAAGTTCATGTAAAACGAGGTCCTATTGTATTACCATACTTCCAGAAACCAACCTATGACCTCTCTTAGTCATATTCCTTCCTTCCTCCCAAAGGTATCACTATCCTGACTTCTAAAATAAGTTAAGTTTGTGTATTTTTAAAAAACAGAGAGCTGGAATCCTCTATTATGTACTATTTTGTGCCTGCTTCTTTTGCTCAACATTGCATTTGTAGGATTTATTCATGTTTGCTGTGTATAGCTACAGATTATCCATTTTCACTGCTATATAGAATTCCACTGTATGAAAATTCCATTTATTTATTATTTATTTTACTGTTGATTGACAATTATACATGTACAAGTGGGTTCACCTTTACCAGGTAATTTTGATAAAGTTTTGGCCATTTGTTATTTAGCTAATTTTATGAATGCCTTGAATTTACTATAGTTGTCATTGCCAATATAAAAATAATGGATTAATTTTAATGAATTTCTCCTTGTCCACAAATGTATTTGCTTTCCAAAAAATATTTCAGCTGATAACTGAAAAAAAATAATTAATTTTAAAGACTTTTTTGCACTAATTCTCTTCTGGACAAACTCCAGGAAATCACACATAGGATTTCTAAACGCTGAATTTTAAATTATGGTTTCTTGAAAAGAAATTAGACCCTTAGCATAGCACCTACCAAATTATCACTCAGAAATAAGCCAAACACTAACTATAAACCAATATGACTTGATGAAAAGTAAATTATTCTATAGTAATTTATGAGAAAAGATCTTGGATAGATTATTCATATATAGGTAAAATTAATTTATAATTATTTTTCTTCCATTACCACATTTTATTTTCAGTTCGTAGCTGAGGCTAAGGGAAGATAAGTGAATTCCCTTCATCACACAGCAAGTAAGTAACAGAGATAGAACTCAAACTCTCCCATCTCCTGTAAGAGTCTCATTTTTCCAAAACCTTCTTTAACTCTAAGTACTTGGCTAGTCACCATGTTGTCCCTTTCCTGTACTTCAGACTAAAATTTTTTAAATGTGGAAAAACAAAGCTTGTTTTATGAACTTCTTTACTTACTGACCCCAGAGCTTGGACTCTTTAGGATTATACATATTGCTAAGTTTTTGGAATTTTGTCCAAAACTAAACAGACAAATCGAAAGTAATTTAAGTCAATGTGTCAAAATGTTAAAGAATGGGTACCTGCATTAGTGGAAAGATTGGATAAAACTGCTTCAGATATACCATAAAAGTTCAATATTGCATAATGTTACAGCTATCTTTAAACTGTTTTGTTATTTTAAAACAATATAAAAACACAAGCATTTTATAATAGTGATTGATTTTTTCTAAATGTGTACTATTAATATACAAACTACTTTAAACATTTTTCTAATTTACTTAAGGACAGCATAAAACTCAATGACTATTTTCTCTATTTGTTGCTTACTTTTCTCTTGCTAAATACATGCAATTTGTTTTGCTATAAATAGTCTGTCCTTTGAGCTTAACCAATATGGTGTCTGATAATGGCTCTCTGACGTCAATCAGCAGTGTGCCTCTCTGAGAGAAATGGTGTAGTCTATGTGTAATGCGTATTGTCTTTGTGGTGAATGAGTGTCAACGTGGTAATTAAAGCAAGCAGCTATTGCGATCATGGCTTATTAAGGGGAAATGCTTGTGATTAGAATAAAAGATGATTGCTGCATTAATATTTTAGGTGGCCGAATCTGTCTGAGGAAAATCTATTCCTGGAAGGACCCTGGGATCCTGTCCTTTAGGAGCATGTGTTAACTTGATTAGAAAATTGAGTATCCCCATTAATCCAAAATTTAAAATCTAACTATATTCATCCAAGAAGAGCTTGCATGACATTTCCCACAGACTGCTTGAGATTCATTAGACATATAGAGAAGAAATGGAAAAGGCAGAGTATGATCATTGGGAGGGGGCACAGAATGAATTAAATAAATAATGAGCACTGACATCTACATGCAAAGAAGCATGCTATTGACAGAAATATAGAATGTTCTGTCTGATCTCAGAGAGCTTGTAGATTAGCTGAAGAGTCAAGACTATGCACGTTTTTAATTTGAGCATCACAATATGATACTGTATTAGTTTTCTATTCCTGCTGTAACAAATTGCCACAAACAGTGGCATAAAAACACAAATTATTATTGTGTAGTTCTCATAATTTTGACTAGTATCTCATTAGTCTAAGAACAAGAGTCTCCTTTCTGGAGGCTATATGAAAGAGTCCATTTCCTAGTCTTTTTCATCTTCAGAAGCTGAACACATTCCTGAAGACATGGCCCCTTCCGCCATCTCCAAAGCCAGCAATATTGGCTTTCTCTCTGACCCTTCTTCCATCATCTCATCTCCATCATACTCTTTCAGGGAAAGGTTCTGCATTCTTAAGGACTCATGTAATTAGATTGAGCCTGCCTAGATAATCCAAAATAAATTCTATATCTCAATGTCCTTAGCCTTAACCATCTCTGCACAGTTGCTTTTGCCATGCAAGGAAACATATTGACAGATTCTGGAAATAGATAAAGATGTTATAGCAGTTTGATACTGCTTATGAATTCCAAAAATAGATATTGGATTGTGTTTGTGAACTTGTCTGTTCCTCTGGGTATATTAAATTGGATTGGATTCAGAGGTTTCACTTTTACTTGATTAAATAATGATTAAGGCTCTGATTGGACCACATCAGGAGGATGTTGAGTCCCTGCCCCCTTGGTGGACAGGGATTCACAGAAAAAAAGACAAGGCAGATGAGAAAGTTGGAGTTTTAATATTGGAGCCCTGGGAAGGAAACACACAGAGAAGCAGATACTTGAGGAAAGAGAGAAGGCTCCATTAGACATGGCAGAGGCCCTGGGAAGAGAGATGAGTTGTTCACCAGATAGTCTACAGCTGAAAGAACGAGCAGCTGAGCCCATAGAGAAATGAGCCCTGGGAGAGAGACTAGACTTTCCTAGCCTACAGCTGATATTGTAAGAAGCTGGGACCATGGAGCTTTAAGAGGAAGAGGTAGCCTGAACCCTTGCAGACTTTGGCACCCATCTTGTGCCAACATGTCACAACAGACTTTGGTGAGGGAAGTAGCTTATGCTTTATGGCCTGGTAACTGTAAGCTTCTACCCCAAATAAATACCTTTTATAAAAGCCAACATATTTCTGATATTTTCCATCAGCACCCCTTTGGCTGATTAATACAGATGTAAACATCTTAAGCATGTGACATCATTCTTCTTACCACAAATACCTAAAAAGTGGCTTAGAAATATTGTTTAAATTAAGATTCAGAGAAAGAAGAGTGAGAGAAAGTTTATAGCGGTCAGGATTCTAAGTGAAGGGGTTTATCAATAAGATGGGGCATGAGATGACTTTTGAAAAGTGAAGCATTTGCCTGGATGTTTTTTCTTCTCCTTCTTGAATGAATTTTATTTCCAGAAGATCAAGTATGTCATCAAGGTTTTCCAAGTTATTAACATGGATAATATCATTATTTATATTATCTCAGTTTATATGCCAAACAATGTATTAAGGAACTTTTATTATTATACTTATTATTCAGATGAGAACACTAAGAAACAATTAAGGAAGTTGCACAAAATCACACATTGTATATGTTGGAAGTAGTTTTCAAATCCACATAGTGTGGCAACAGTGCCAACAAAATTAACTACCACACTCTATACATCTTAATTTACATTTTTCTTCAAGTTTCTAATATAGTGTTTTCATTTTTATAAGCAGGTTTGTGCTTTTTTCTTTTTTGAAAGAAAAACGTATTACATCTTCTACTTTTTGCTATTTTATTATTTTAAAACATATTAATTCCTCCTTTATTATTTATAATTTTCTTACTCTTTTTTCTCAAACTATATTCTTCTTCTAACACATGGAATTGAGTTTTTGTTTTCTTTAAAATTTAAGGCATGAAATTAACATCTGTGTACAAATTTTACCATACCTCATAAATACTGAAAGGCAGTGTTTTCATTTTAATTATTTTCACACAGTCTTTAATTGAGTTTTTAAAGTTTTTCACCCATGGTAATTCATGTTTATTTCAGAGAAATAAAAATCAACAAAGTGAAAGGAACTCCAAATTGATCTTGAGGCCCTTTGTTACCAACTGTTTCCCAGCAAAGGAGGCACAAAGATGGACACCCACCCTGACACAATAAGACTTCAAGCAGGAGCAGCTTGGAGAATGACTTAAAGCTCACCAGAAATAGGCTGAGAAGTCTATATGACCTATAGCCTCTGAGGTTTTGCTGGATATGGGTGCTGGTACCTGCTGAGCCATTTAAGATCTTCACCCAGTCTCTTCAAAGGCCATCCTCTTCTTCACTAGTCAAACTTCTTTTCTATTCTGAGTCCCATCCTCAAATGCCTGCCAAGATAAAGCCTACAGAAAACACAAACTCTGTGGTTCTTGGAGTCCTAACCAACTACTTTCACCCCTTTTTTCCAAGGGCCAAACTCTGGACAATTGCAAAAGAAGACCCTCAGAAATTTACTGAAGAATTTTCCATCTTAATTCAGGCCTATTAACCTGGCCTGCCTGACTTTTATCAACTCAATCATGTGTTAGGTCTGGAGAAGCCTAAAATTTGGCATAAAATAGCAAATTGGAAGGACCCAGAAAAAAAAAAACAACACCATTAAAGTAGATACCCTTTCTTTAGATTGAGCTAAAACCATATCTCAACAATTGTTAGATGTTGATCCTAAAGCCTTTCCCCATAAGAATGATTGGACGAAGGTCCAAGGCTGTAAGTAGGACAGAGATGAACCTGTTTGATTTTCAAGAAAGACTAGCAAAAACATTTTCCAAACACTCTGGACTATCTCTAGATGAACCCAGGGCCAGAATAACCTTTAATGCTATGCTTGTCAATTCATGAAACCTCGACCTTACTACTTTAATTAAAAGGCACAAACCTGACTGGGAAACAATCCCCATTATCAAGTTGACAAACTTAACTCAACACTTAGAACATATTCTGGAAATGTTTGAAAAGGCCAAAAGAAGCCGAACTACTTGCCTTACAATTACAATAATTTTAGGCCCCTCCTTAAGCCATCCCATAACCAAAGAATTCCTGAGGTCTGTCATTATTGCAAAAATTGTGGTACTGGAAAAGGACTGCTTTAAATTAAAAAGCAAATGTCATGACAATGTTGCCAATCCACATCCTCCACCATGTAATGTTCATTGACTGCCCTCCAAGGGTGCTTTCTGATTGCTTCCAGTTCTCACACTTAACCAGCAAGGGAAAACAGAGCTCAAACTTAATGGAGAAACTTGTACCTTCTTTATTGATGCCGGTGCTACTCCCTCCACTATTAATCCCTCACTATTGAAGAATTCCATACCTCAGATTAAATATACTGTAGATATTGAGGGGGTCTCTAAACAAGTCTACTTCCAAATGCTCCCAGCCTCAGTTGCCCGAAGACCATCCCCAGAAACACATTCTTTCCTACTTTGTGATACTGCCCCAGGTACCCAATTAGGACAAGATATCCTAATATCTTGGACAAGTAATCTCAAGTTTAATGAAGAAGGGGAAATAATTTTATTCCTACTTGATCCAGAATCCCCTTAAGACCAATAGCTTCTGTATCCTGCATGCATTGAGCCTAGAAACAGATACCACATTAAAACAATAAATAGATACCAACCTCCTGTACTCCATCCTTGAAGAGTTATGGCCCCAATCCCCTATGGATATAGGAAAAATTAAAAGCACAGGAACAGTGTTAGTCCAAATAGTCCCCTCAAAACCCCTTCCTAAATTTACCCATATCCCCTCAAACCAGAAGCCATTAGAGTTTTAACTTCTATTGTTCAAGACTTCATACAGAAGGGTTAATAAATCCCATTCACTACCCCTGCATTACTACCAACCTCCCTGTAAGAAAAACTAATTGAAAAGGATGGAGATTTGTCCAAATCCTAAAAGCAATAAATAAAATTGCCACACTTCACTTCTCTATAATCCTGTAATTCAAAATCCTCATCTACTTTTATCCCAGATTCCCCCTGGGGCTACTCATTTCACTGAAATTAATCATTGCAATGCATTCTTTAGCATACTGACCCACCCTGATAGCCAATATCTATTTGCATCTATATGGAATGAATTGCAATATACTTGGAATGTTATACCTCAGGGATTCACAGAATCCTCCAGTTTCTTTTCTCAAACTCTTAAAAATGACTTACAAGACTTAATATTTCCCTGGGGCTCCACTCTTATACAATATATTGATAATCCCTTTGTATGTTCCCCTAATGAATGAACATGTCAGGTTGACTCCCTGCATTTACCACAACGGCTAGCCTTAAAGGATCATAAAGCTCCACAGACAAACTCCAATTGGTACAACAAGAAGTCAAATATCTAGGGCATCTCCTTTCCAACCAGGGAACTCTATTAGATTCTGAAAGAATCTCTTCTATGCAATACTTTGCCAAACCCCAAATAAAAACAAACAAAACAAAACAAAACAACAACAACAAAAAACACTAAGAGGATTCTTAGGTCTTTGTGGGTATTGTCAGAACTGGATACCAAACTTCTCCCTTGTAGCTCAACCTCTCTATGAACTTCTAAGCATACTATACCTGAGCCTTTAAGCTGGAATCAAGACCAAATTGATGCTTTTTATAATCTGAAGAAAGCCCTACAAGACACCCCTGTCCTAGGTCTTCCTATTAGCACCTCTTTCAGCTTTCCATGAAAGGGAAATGCCTTAGGAGTATTAATCCAAAAGCATGGTACAGTCAAGAGGTCCATTGGATATTACAGCATGCAATTAGATCCTGTAGCCTAAGCATACATGCCTTCTTTCCAGTCAGTGGCTGTAGCAGCCAAAGTAGTTGAACAGATCTTGTTGTTCCTTATGCTATGGAATCCTTACTTAATTCTGCTTTAACTCAACATCCTTCTACTGCACAACTCACATCTTTTGAACTTATGATTCTCTCCCCTTCTCATTGAGGCAGGATAGAATAGGGACCTGAGGAGGAAGGGGGCAGAAAACCTAATAAGCCTGGTAAGAGAAACTGAGGCATTGGCCTGTTTACTAGCATTAGCCTGCTGAGTCACACAGATAAGTTAGGGAGGGGTATCTTATAAGAACACACCCGACAGTTTACAAGCACACATACCCAAAGGCTGTGTTATCAGAAGACAGCCAGCAAGGAGGGAAGCAGCAAGGGGGACATCACCACCATCCACCCCATCTAGCTTTCAGGTGACATCTAGCCTTGTGGGCAGTGAGCAGAAGCTAATCACCTCCGGTCAGCACACCCATGCCCTGCAGAGGACAGGGACAGCAGCCAGAAGCCAATGGCCACCAGACAGCAAACTCGCACACCTCTAGGCACCCCACACTCCGTGCTCTTGCTTTTCAGCACAGACCCTGAAGTTCAGAACCACCATAAAAAGGGGGACCCCAGGGCAGTACTTGCATTTTTCTCTCTTGAAAATGCCCACCTTCATCCTTGAAGGTGTACTTTCTGTTCTTCACTTTACCTCCTAATAAATTGTTTGCTTGCTTGTTTGACTTGTAGCTTGCCCTTGAATTCTTTCTCGCAACAAAGCCAAGAACCTAGACACTGGCTCCAATAACATCATAAGCATATTCATAAGAGTTCCCCCTTAAATCCTGCCATTCTGCTCTACTTCTTTATGAAGGAACATTATCATGACTGCATAATTCTTATGAAACCCTAGTTTCCCCAAGGCTTGACCTCCAGCAACCCCCAAAGGCAACCCATTTCTTATCCTCTTTACTGATGGATCCTATTTTAAAACTGAAGCTCCAGACAGCAAATGATAAGCTGGATATGCAGCAACTACCTTAACAGAGATTCTTTTGTGCAAGCGTATGTTCTTTTAAAAAAAAATTTTGTTTTAAGTATATCATTCATACATAAACATACATAAACAATAAGTGTATAGTAAAAGTTGTGAATTTACAAAACAAACATGCACATCATCATACGGGGCTCCCATACATCACCACCAAGACCTTACACTGTTGTGAAACATTTGTTGCAAACTATGAAAGACCATTGTCAAAATTTGGTGTATTTTTCCACCAACCCACCTGATTATTAACACCCTGTATTAGTATTATATATTTGTTATAGTTCATAAGGGAACATTTGCGTAATTGCTATGTTAACCACAGTTCATCTTCCACCACAGGATTCCCTGTGTTATATGGTCCCAAGCTTTGTCCAATCTATTCAAAGTGTACACTCAGTGGCTTTCATTTTCATCACAGGGTTATGCTGTCATTGCCTCAGTCAAGTTTAGAATGTTTTCATTACTCAAAAACGGAAAAAATCCCATACTCCATTATATCCCCCTATTGTTGTTCCTTAGAATTGATATAATATCTTCTTTGCCATTGCTGCAAAAATATTACAACATTACTGTTAACTATCATCCATAAGTTACATTAGTTGTAATTTTCCCATCTATCACCACATTTAACAGAGGTTCTTGAGAGCAGTTCCTTTCTTAAAGAAACTCCCGCTCAGTAGGCAGAATTAATAGCGTTTATGGGAGCTTGCCAAATATCTAAAGAATAAAGAGGAAACATTTATACTGATAGCAGATATGCCTTTGCATAATTTTGGAATGCTTTGAAAACAAAGAGGGTTCCTTACCTCTTCTGTAACTGTCATTGGGAATGGAAAGCAAGTAGCTAGCCTATTAGAAGCTCTTTTGTTTCCCAAGGCTATTGAAGTAATCAAAGTTAAAGCTCACACCCAGAGGCCTTCAATTCAGATGGAAGCACTGGAAATGACTAGGTTGATTGGGCCACTAAGGCTGCAGCCCAAACCCTCTTACAAAAATCATTGGAGCCTTGTACCTTGGATTAAGGCCCCCTTTACAAATTTGATGACTTAATAAAATATCAATAATTGGCAACTCTCATAAAGAAGAGCCTATGGAAGGAATCAGGCTGTAAATTAGACCCTAACCAAAACATCTAGCTGGGGCCTAACAGTCACACAGTATTGCCAGATACCTAAAATTATCAGTGTTCTGAGCACTTCATTCACTCACACAACTTGGAACAGCCAAAATGATAGAAATAATAGAAAAATACTGGTGGGAATGCTTTCATAATATTGCTCACCAGGTCAATACCTCTTGTCAAACATGCCAACAATACAACCCAGGGAAGCCATTAACGTTTGCCATGGGTCATTTTCCTTTACCTTTGGGCCAATGCTAATCTGGCAGATGGACTTTATCCAGCTCCCCCCTTCTCATGCATAAACATATGTGCTAATAATGGTCTGCATGTTCTCTCACTGAGTAGATGCCGTCCCTTCTAAACAGGATACTTCCCCTTTTGCAGCCAAGAAACCGATTGAAAATATCATTCCAACTTGAAGCACCCCTGCTGAACTTCATAGCAAGTGAGGCACTCATTTTACAGGACAAATAATTAAAGAAATAAGAAGAGGTTCCCTGCATATCAAAGGCTGCACTGACCACTCCACCCTCAATATTCTGGTCTGGTGGAAAGGACCAAGAGCATAATCAAACAACAGTTAGCCAAGGCTAGTGACTTTTTAGAATTAACCTGGCCTAAAATACTTCCACTAGTCTCACTTAAACTTTCCTCTACCCCTTAGGAAAACAGAAACTCACACTCAATGAAATTGTTATTGAAAGGTCTTTACTACTTCCTCAGACATTATTTACAGACCCTAATATTGTCCAACAAGACCTACTTAAATTTTGTGAGGCACTAATGAACCACTCTTGAACTTATGTTTCATTGATTTGAAGAAGTACATCATCTGTCTCTTGCTGACCCCCGAATTCTACAGCTTAGAGAGTTGGCGTACTAGAAAAGACACCAATTTAAAACTCTCTGGAACCTCAAAGGAAAGGATCTTATCAGGCCCTCTTCACCAACTGTAGCAGTTTGGGACTGTTTATGAATTCCAAAAATAGATATTGGATTGTCTGTAAACTGGTCTGTTCCTCTGGACAGATTAGATTGTATTGGATTCAGAGGTTTCACTCTTACTTGATTATTAAGGCTTCGATTGGGCCCCATCAGTAGTCCCCAAGGGGATGGGGACTCACAGAGAAAACGACATGGCAGAGGAGACAGTAGTAGTTTTTGAGATGAAGCCCTGGGAAGTAAACACACAGGAGAACACAGAGGGACAGAGATGGCTCCATAGACACTGCAGAGGCCCTGGGAAGAGACATGAGCCATTTGCTTGATAGTCTACAGCTGACCTTGTGGAGAGAACAGAGCAGCTGAGCCCAGAGAGGAACGAGCCCCAGGAGAGAGACAAGACTTATCCCAGCCTACAGATGATTTTGGAAGAAGCTGGGACCACACAGCCATAAGAGGAAGAGGAAGCTTGAACCCTTGCAGACATTGGCAACAGACTTTGGTGAGGGAAGTAACTTACACTTTATGGCCTGGTAACTGTAAACTTCTGCCCCAAATAAATACCCTTTATAAAAGCCAACAAATTTCTGGTATTTTGCATCAACACTCCTTTGGCTGACTAATATACCAACCAATGTGCTGCTAAACTTGCTGGTGTAGGCTCTTAGATATACCTATCTCAACTTAAACAAATACCACTGCCACTGGTGCCTTCAAACTGACCCTAAAATTAGGTTCAGGTCACTCAGGAGTCGACCACATCTGATGTGGACAACTTTCCCCAAGATCTACAGATCAAGAAACATGCAGTCTTTCATGAAAAGTGAATAATCAAAGAACAAAAACATGTTTATTTTTTTGTTCCTAAATAGCACAAGTGAACATTGAATATAGACTAAAGGCTGTTTTTGCATCAGCATCTCCCTTGTGTTATTGTTGCACATGTGAGAAATAATGATCCTGTGGAGATAATCATCTTTTCTATTCCTCACTTTAAAACAGATTACAGTTATTTGCTTTCATCCAGTTAACGTATGTGGGTGAGATCAATATCCAATGTTTACTACTCAAAATTATCACTGTATGTCATGATCACTATGTTATATTGCCTAATCTCACTTAAAAACTGGTATGATATGACTTTTGCTACCAGCTAGGAGTAGCAGAGACTGGATGTACCCTCTCACTTAACACGACTAAAAAATTGGACGGAATATATAAAACAATGATTTCATGATTGCATATCAGGAACCAAAGGACAATGATCTTTGAGAGAGATGAGACCTAAATTGCCTCAGGGTAATGCTTAGAGAACTTTTATGTCTGAGGCACAGGACAGGGAAACCAGGAACAGAGAGGCCAGATGTCTCCCTGAATTGAAGATATGTGTCTAGGAGTTTTGGTTTTACTGTGCTTACTGGGGAGCAGCTAGAGTTCACAGTACAGAGTAAAAGAGAGGAGAGATTCACAGAACGAGAGTTCCAGAGATCTGCTTGGGGTCTGCGAAAGTTGAGTCTTCCCTGAAGTTACTGATCAATAAGTGTAGGTGTATGAGGAAGTGCCCGAGGCTAGTGAACACCCAAAACAATAAGAGAGAAAATTACTTGGAACTCTCAAGGGCCAGGAATAGTGGCCATTCCCAACAGCTACAGTGGAAAACTATCACAAATCATGGGACATTAAGTAGAGACCTCAAACTTTTCCTCAGTAGTGGTACAAAATTAGCCCTACCAAACAAAGACTAAAAGCAAGATCTGAAACGTTCAAACTGTTTGGAAGTAACAAACTCTGCGGCGTATAAAGCTCAAGAATATTTATGGTATACAAAAATATCTGACACCGCAAAAATAAAATTAAAAAACATTGAAACTGACATAGAAATTACACAGATAATAGCATTAGTGGACTAAAACTTGAAAAGAACTATAACTTTTCTATAATGAAGAAAAAACAGAGGCTAGATTCAGAATGATAAGGAGAAATATAAGATATTAAAGATCAAATTCCAACTTTTAGAGATGAGAACTACAATAGCTGAGATGAAACATACACTGTATGGGATTAACAGCAGGTTAGCTATTTCAGAAGAAAAGATTAGTGAACTTAAAACATAGCAATAGAAACTATAAAATAAGAAACACAGTGAGAATAAAGACTGAAAAAATTATATGAACAGAGTATCAGTGAGCTGTGCCACAATTTCAA
The DNA here is from genome assembly GCA_029593785.1 of Cabassous unicinctus. Classification (NCBI taxonomy): domain Eukaryota; kingdom Metazoa; phylum Chordata; class Mammalia; order Cingulata; family Chlamyphoridae; genus Cabassous; species Cabassous unicinctus. The sequence goes on along the minus strand of JAQZBX010046717.1, from coordinate 4,548 downwards.
GCAGCTTAACACATGTAGTTAGAATCCCTGGAGTAGAGGGAAGAAGTGACAGAAAAAAATCAAGACATGGTATGATATTCTTGTAATGATAGACAAGTGGATCAAGTGAACGGACTAGAGTCCAGAAATACATCTACACATATTCGGACAACTGATTTTTCATGGTTAGATGAAATGTTTATCTGGATAATCGCTTTTGTAGATGAATATTTAATGAGATGTGTGTTGCTTAGGTTTAATTAGGTTTGTGATCACTGATTAATACCCTTATGATCATGGACTAATGAGAATAAAGAGACAGATTAAATACATGAATACTACTTTTACAACAAATGGCATCATGACACATGACACAAAATATTCAGAGTATAACATGTACTTTGGCAGAATTGTATTTTCATGTGGCACACTGAAGTGCAGACACAATGAAGTAGAATGGATCACAAAGTTCCATCATCAGAAGTTAGCCCATTAAACGAAGAGTTTGTAGTATAAATTCAAGTGGACCTATGATTTTCTTATAGCCAACTTTAAAATGTGCTTATTTTCAGTTATATAGTAGCAATAACAGCATAACAAGCTAAGATCTAGTTTTTTTGTTGTTAATGAAAGTAAGCATAATGACATCAAATAATAAATACATACAAAGATGCAAGCAAGTTTAGTCATTTTTTTGCCAGATGTTTTGTTCAACTTACAGGAAACACAGAATCTACATACAGTCTCAGTATGAAAATTTTCTGGGGTCCTTAAGCTACATTGGTCTTTCTTCTGTATTTATAACTTGTGCCCTTTAAAAAAAAAAAAAAAGCACTAGTAGTCATGCAAATGCTTAAGCAAAAAAGAAGTTATATTAAGCAGAATCTACTCTGGATGGCAAATTGGTACCAGCTATAAAGTAAAGTGTGCTGTCAGTATTTACTAAAAACAGAAACCTTAGAGTTGTAATTAGCTTATGAAAAGAACAAACAATTTAGGTAACAAACTTATTCAAAAGAGAAGATTAAAGTGAGATACTCGTATTTGGGAGGCAAACTACAGTTTGTTGTAAGATAGGTAACTTTTCCCTGTATTTTTTTTTTAACCAATGCTTAAAGAAAACAAAACAAAAACAAAAACCTTGGTATTTTTTAACTACTTAAAACACAAATCCTAATTAACTGCAAAATCTTTTTTCAATCTTAAAGTCTGTAGGTTCAAAGCCTATTGAACCATGGGAGGGAAAAGGGGAGAAAACACACACACACACAAAACTGTTAACATTTTGAAAACAAGATGGAAAGCCTTCAAAGCTAACAAGGCGGCTGGGACCTGGCCTTCTGTTGTGTTTCAGCCAAGCACTCCCTGACAGTCCTCTAGCATGAATGATGCCTCCTTCAGGACTCTCCATTGCACTCTTCTTCCCTCGTAGGTGGGTTTGATCTCTTTCCTCAACTCTTCGGTGATGGCCCGCAGCTTAGCTCAGTGTATTTGCTTTGGAGCACCTGGCTCTTTCCAGGTCCCTAGGTGTAGCCAAGAGATATTGGCTCATAATCACTCAGCAGCTGGTGGTACTGTGAGGACGTCACCATGCTGGTGGCAAGAAAGGACACTGGCAGCCGCTTTGAGGAAGGTGGCGGGCATGTGTACGTTCAAATTGGGTTTGTAAGACATCCCTGCCAGGTGTGTGCCGGGCTCGCAAGGCCTGGCTAGGAGGCTGCAAGGCCTCAGAGCACCCACATCTCTGCGCATGTCCATGTGCCAGCCGTCCAGGAGCACTTGTTGATATTGGCTGCTCAGGTGGCAACGGCAAATGAGGGCTTCCTTCACTCTGCCAACTGTCGCACTGTGAGGGGGGAGACAGATGGATGCAAACTTTGTGTGGAGCCAGCGGGGCCGGCAGGGCAGCCAAGCCAGGATACGTCTTGTTTTATGTTTGCACATATCAAATAAACCATTTAAGAGAACAGAACAAATCTAAGAAGACTTATTTCCTTGACAGTGGCCCACATATTCATTAACTTAGACATTTGCAGGTCTATTGTATTAGGTGGAAAAGAAATTCTTAACAGATCCACAGTATCCAAGCCAGAACTTTTTCAGCTATCAGCTTTGGGTAAGGCCCTTGTACTCAAAATTTAAAACATTCTATCTAGTCTGGCTCTTGGTGGTTTTATTCCCCTTCTTTGTCCTCCATGAAAATGCAGTTGTTCTATGTCTCATTTCCTTTGGATACCTGTGCTACTTGGTAAACTTGTACCCTGCCAGAAACTTAGTGCAACATCTGTAGGAATGGAAGTTTGGGGGTGGCAGACCTCTAATTTCCATTCCTAGAAGCATGTGGATTGCACTGGTACAGCATCAGTGAAAGGAATACAGAATCAGCTTGGATTTATTGGTTGAAAGCAAGAGAAATAAATTAAATGAAAAGGGGATAGAGTAGAAGGCTATCAATGGAGCACCATCAGGGATCTAGGCACAGGAATAAGGACAATCACTTCAGAGCAACACATTTGAACTGAGTGGTCTCCATCCATGTTCTTATTATTCTTATTTTATAATGAAAGATAAAGGCAAGGGGAATCTCGATACTTAACAGCTTTAAAAACCCACCATTTTATTTGCGTGTGGAGGCTGTGGGTCAGGAATCCAGACAGGACATGGAGGAAATCACTTGTCTCTGCCCTCTCCCCTGTCGTTGAGGCCTAACTGGGAAGAGTCCACATCAGAGGGAGGCATGCTGTGTGGCTGGGTGCTGAAATTATCTGAGGGCATCTCCATTCACAGGTTGCACAGTGGATGCCAGCTCTCGGCTGGGACATCAGCTGGGTTGCCTACTGGAGCAGCTTCACAGAGCTTCTCCGCGTGGACTGAGCTACCTCACAGCATGGTGGCCTCAGGGTAGTCAGTCTTTTGAAGTGGTTGCTCAAGATTCCATAACAAATGTCTCAGTAGACAAGGCAAAAAGTCCATTGCTTTTTATGACCTAGCTTTGGAGGTCACATTTCTGTATATTATAATTTTTGAGTTAGTCAACCCATTCAGATTCAAAGGGAAAAGACATAGAGTCTACCTCTTGAGAGGAGAGCACAACGTCACATAGCAACATAGAAAAGCATGTGGGGATGGGAGATGTCATTTTGGCCATGTCTGGAAAATATTCTCTGCCAACCCTACTTTTCTAGTTATTCATAAGCGCATATTAGATTCCAGTGGGCATCTGAATGAACAAGTTTTAACTCTTTATTTCCATCCAGGGTCTCACTCTCTTTGCCAGTATGAAGGTACTTTGTGTACTATAGACCATGGACAATGACTCTATAAACTTCATAAGATTTCTTAAAGCTTGGAATTTCCCTGTTTGCTATAGTGTTATCTTCTGTTTCCCCAGAGGGGTTTGAAGTAAAAGCAGTAAAACCAAAAATGCATGTATTTGTCTTTGAGGGCACCAAGAAAATTTTGAGCTGGAGAAAGTATAAATCACAGAGGAGGCAAATGTGGGAGGGAGAGAAGTCCCAAGAGAAGGAGTGTGGTGTCAACAGTTAAAAAGGATGGAAAGGCAGGCTGGGTCCAGAGGGACCACACAGGGAAACAAGAAAAGCACAGGAAACCGGCCTTCGCCTAGAATTATCCCTGGGGATTTCACAATCTGAAATCCCTAGTAAAGTGATGAGATGGCTTAAAGAAAGCCTGCTGTTACTATAGCAGCTAAATCATGGCTAGAACCAAAAAATAAAAAGTGAAAAATATCAGGATGTAAACTAAGAACTGTTTGCAATGATCAATGCAGAATTGTGATTCTTTTCTCTCAGGCCCTTCCACTGGTTCTATTTGTCTATTTTCTCCTTTCCTTTCTTTATTCTATACTGTCCACTCTTGATGGTTGTATTTTTAATTGCCTTTTTGGATCTCTGTCTACTTTTACACTTAATGAATGAAGTAAAGAAAGGGAAAATTAAAAGGTCATTTAGGTCAACAATCCTATTTTAACAAGAAGAATGCAGCTGCAGGGAGACAGTGACATGCTCAGAGTCAAAGTGGATTATTGGCAGTAGCAGAGTTAGGAATGAATGTTGCTCTACTGCCCACTCATGTGTTTCCCAATATATTAAATTGCCTTCTCAGCCTCGCTTGGGGTTGAAGTCTCAAGTAAGGAAAACAACAAAACTATGAGAAGTTGATCCTAAGATGGAATTAGAGGCACATGGAATTTGAGGGGGTTGGGAGAGGCACCTATGAAGAATAGAGAAGAGAAGCTGGAGATGGAGAGAGACTGTTCAGTGTACAATGCCAGTATGACACTGTGAAGGAGAGTGCAGAAAGAAGGAAGAGCCTCAGGCTACAGTGGAGCTCTGAGAAAATCTCAGCCAGGTAGATGGAGTACCCCAGAGCAAGGAGTAACCATTAGAGGAGTCCCACATTGAGCTAACATGACCCAGCTCTAATATCACCACCATGGTCAGTCATTTGCAGGGAACAGCCTGGAGATAGGGTGGTGATGGTGAGAATATTGCAATGAATCCCAAAGGCGTGGCGGCTGTAGGTTTTTGATTAACTACAATCTTTGAA